>JANEYF010004630.1:0-24539 GCA_029963845.1 Rhamnusium bicolor | reverse complement strand
CACGCGCGGATTTTCCATGTGGATTTTCAATTTTATTTATGTTATTTATGTACCGAGGTGCGGATGCACCTATATATGTAATTATTTGTGTATCATATTGTATTGCATTGCATAAATAAAATTATTATTATTATTATTATTATTATATAATATAACAACATAAGATATATGTATAAAGTTATTATAACATGTATACAGGTGAAAACAAAAATATATGCAAATATATTATACATGCATAATTATAAAAACTACAGTTTTTTTCAAACTTATTTGCAACATAAAAAACGTCGGTTTTTTGATTCTTTTACCGCCGTCAAAGAAACCGACAATTTTTATGTCATAAAAAAGTTTGAAGTAAACTATACACAAACAGTAATCCTGAATGTATATCAAGGGAAGTACAGAATAAGCATATAATTGATTAAATACTTAATAACATAATTTTTATTCTGGCAATAGTAGTATTATAAATATCAATTCTGCCTTGCAACGTCATGTAATTGCTACACATTTTGAAAGTGGAAAATTTTGTAGTAAACGAGTTCGAGGTGTAGGCAATGCAAATGTATTTTGTTGCCTAGAGTTGATTTGTGGGACATTAAGTTGTACTTTTTGTAAAATTTTCGCGCAATTTTAAATTAAATGATAATAAAATGACAAAATCTAAGTGTATTTAAGGTATCCAACTTAAACTCGGCTAACAAGAGGTCTTCTGGGTAACCTATCGGCGGATAAGCTCCACTTATTCTGAAGGACACATACTTAAAGTATATTTTTTGAATGTTCTCAAGCATGCGTCTCATATTTGGGAGACCAAATAATGGAGCAGTCGTGAGCGTATAAAGCAGTAATATAGAGATAGAAATACTTTTTCTCTAAATCCTTTACGTCCCTTACACTCCGTAAATTTGACAACGTAAGTAGTCTGAATTTAAATACCTTAAACTTATCTGTCATCAATGAGGAGGAAGAATGCCAATCTATAAAGAAAATTAAAGTCACAATGACCATGGGCCCTGATATAATTCCGGCATTTCTAATTAAAGATTGTTCAACTGTATTCGCTAAAGCCCTTCTAATAATTTTCAATTTAATTTTCAGTACTTCGAGATTCCCTCAAAAATGGAAAAATTCACGCGTGTGTCCAGTGTACAAAAAGGGGCAAAAAAGTGACATAACAAACTATAGGCCTATCACTATTATTTGTAACTTCGAGAAAATTTTTGAAATTTTTCTTCACGGTTACACTCACGTATCTGGCTCAATATCTATTGATTAACATGGCTTTATGAAGGGTCGATCTACAGTAACTAACCTTGTGTGCAAAACGCAATTTCTTTGCGCAGGTCTTGATCGAGGGGGTCAGGTAGATACTATCTACACAGACTTTTCTAAGGCTTTTGACAGGATGGACCACGGTGCTTTGATTTCTAAACTTGACAAATTTGGTCTCTCAAAATCGTTACTTCTTTTAATACAGTCATATCTAGAGAATCGACATCAATTTGTTCAGTACCGTGGTCATAAATTGAATAGCTTCTTGCAAAGATCTGGCGTGCCACAGGTTCGAGACTAGGACCGCACTTCTTTGTAATGTACATTAATGATATTTTTGAAACCTTGGATACTAATGTTTACTTTCTCTTTAATATAGATGACCTAAAAATGTACCGATTTATTGATAATGTTCATGATTGTCAAATTCTGCAAAAAACTTGGATACCATCAATTCCTGGTGCATCAGCAGCTATCTACCCCTCAATGCTAGCAAGTGTAAATCATGTCATTTGGCCGAAAGCATAATCTGTACGTGTACAATTATAATATCGATAATGTTGTTTTACAAAGACCTGATGTTATTAAAGACCTTGGCGTGTATTTTGATCCTAAATTGTCATTCATTGAGCATGTCGAAATGGTAACTACTTCTGCTTTTCAGAGTCTTGGCTTTGTAATCAGGAACTGCAAAGATTTTAGAAATGTCAACACACATCGTTTACTCTATGTAATATTTGTTAGATCTCGCCTTGAATATGCTTCAGTTGTGTGGAACCCAATTTATAATGTCAATATATTACAATTAGAGAATATTCAGCGTAAGTTTTTAAAATCTGCAGTGTACACTCTTGAGGGCACTTATCCACCTATTGGATTTCCACAAAATATATTGTTAGAAAATTTAACTTACCAAATCTTGCCAAACGAAGAATATCTCAGTCAATAATAATTGTTCTATATAAAATTGTTAATAATCGTCTGGATTGTATTATACTATTAAATTAAATAAATTGATAAGTACCTAGAATTTCTGCTCGCCATAACAACTTATTTATTACCCACATATCAAGAACTAATATTCCATTGGCCTCTCCAATACACCAAATGTATGTCAACTATGCTAAAATCGAAGATTGAATTGATATATTTTCCTGCAATGAAAATGTAATTAAAAACTCTGTTTTGCATCTTGATGTTTTGTAATCTACTGTATTCTTTATTTATCTGTATATGTATGTGTATGTATATGTAGAAGTGGATTTTGCATTTAAATAAATAAATAAATAATAAAATAAAAAGTAAAAATAATCTGTAAAAAAGGTATTTACATTAAAAATATAATTGTCAAGGACAATTCACTGACAGCAAAGACAGAAGGCAACTTCACTATCAAATTCATGAAATCGAGAATAAAGGCAAAAGGCAGTTTTACTCGAAAAACACTAATCTATCTTAACTTGTCTAACTCGACATTATTCTAAAGTGGCATATTAAAAACATTGCAATTTAGCACGGGGACATCACTTATTTCTACGTTACCTCTTAATCATACAAAGCAAGAGTTTACAAAATGGAGAATTAATATTTTTATTTGCAATATAACAAATATTAGTCTGTCTTAGTAAATTAATTTTTGTGGTATATTCTGTATTTAACGTGTGGTTGTAAAAATATGTGGTTTCAAGTCTGACGAAATTCATGCTATATCGGGGGTGCCTCACGGCTCCATCTTGGGCCACCTTATGTTCGTTTTATTCATTAACGATATAGTGAGTGACTAAGAGTAGTGAGTAAGATTATTATCTCCATAAAATCAGTAGCTGATTGTGAAAAGTTACAAAATAACCTCCCACTTGGTGCAGAAAAATGTAATGTTATGTCGTATAACAACAAAAAAAAAGATCCAGTTCTCTATGAATATAAATTGGATAATATGGCGCTGACCCGTGCCGAGTTTATCAAAGATCTCGTTGTTACGTTCGATGACAAATTAACATTTCGTACAGTCTTGCCACAGCTAGGACAAATCTCTTACAATTTTCTCTCCTTAATTTTATTTGTATTACCTATACCTACCTGCATGATAGATATGATATATTTTATACAAACATAAAAACAATAAAAAATTTTAAATTGTAAATGTTTGTAACATTGTCATTTTTTTCACTGGTTTTATTTATACATAAATTTTACTGTTTGGCACCACATTATACTTTCTAATTTTATTTTTATTGACTGTTCCTTTTATTTTACTCAGTATTCCGTATTTCGTATTTTATATTTAATTTTAATTTTCATGTCTCTTTTTTTGTGCGTTGTATTATCTACTTTTTTTCCTCATCCACTAATTGGTACTTGTACTGTTGGATGGTGTATTTCTAAATAAATAAATAAATAAATAAATACGGTAAGAGCAACAACAAAAATTGATGATTCTTTGTAGAGAATTTTCTTCTTTTTGATTATAAACAAACTTAGCGTTATATCCTATTATTTTGCGGCACAAAACTATACGAGAGTGCCAAACTTTATGTTAGTATCATAAGGAAACTAGATCTAGACATGACTGGACGTATTATAAAATGATTCGCAATTATACAACCTCTGCAATAAGGCGTGAAAAGAAAGCATATCTTCTAAATGTTCAAAACCATAAAAGTACCAAAGAATTATGGAAAACGCTTAGAACTTTAAACATTACTAAATCGCAGAATTCCGACATACCGATACATCTTTCAAATCCAGATCTCGTTAATAACTTTTTTGTAGCTGCCAGTCATACTAATCTAAAAGTCGATACAGAGCTTATCAGTGATTATGAAAGTGGAATTTTTAAAAATGGGGCAACATTTGGTCTTCAGGAATTTACGCATGATGATGTGTCTAAAGCTATAAACAGTATAAAATCCAACGCCATTTATTTAATCAGTGCATTTTGCAATGTGTATTTCCTGAATCATGGAAAATTGCAGTGGTTAAACCATTGAATAAAATAAAAAATCCAGCAACTCTGTCAGATTTACGACCAATAAGTCTTTTACCAATATTTTCTAAAATTTTGGAACGTTTAATATATAACCAAATTATAGTGTTTGTTAAGGAACATAGCATTCTTCCTCATACTCAGTCAGGTTTTAGATCAGGTCACAGTCCAACTAGTGCCCTACTGAAAGTTACAAATGATATAATTAGTGGTATTGACAATGGCAATAATTCAATTCTAGTAATGCTGGACTACTCTAGGGCTTTTGATACTATTAATCATATACTAATGTTATCAAAACTAAAATTCTATGGTTTTAATGATAATACACTGAAACTTATGCAATCATATTTTTCCTCTAGAATGCAAAAAGTAATTATAAATAATTCTGAATCGGGCTTGGGAATGTTGGGATCTGGTGTACCACAAGGATCAATATTAGGGCCTCTTCTATTTATTTTATATACTTCAGATTTTAATAAAAGGTTGATATCATGTCAATCTCATTTTTACGCTGATGATACCCAGATCTACTACATATTTAATCCCGAGTCAGTATTTCAGGCAGAAGAAGATATCAACAAGGATATTGAACATCTAGTACCAGTATCTCATAAACATTGCTTAAAGATTAATGCGCAAAAATCTGCAGTAATAGTATTTGGTAAAAATAAAGAATTCATGTATGATAATCTTAATATTTTTGTAGAAAATCATAAATTATCTTTTCAAACGAATGTTAAAAATTTAGGACTTATTGTAGACATAGATTTACGATTTATTCCACATATAAATAATGTATTGAAAAAAACATACGGCTCATTAAAACAATTATATTCAAATCGACATTTTCTCAGTCAAAAGCTTAAAGTACTGTTATGCGACTCATTAGTTTTGTCATGTTTTAACTATTGCGATATAGTCTATGGTCCTTGCCTTGATCAAAATACAGCAAAGCGAATTCAGAAAGTTCAGAATTCATGTATTCGGTTCATTTTTAATTTGACAAGAAGGGACCATGTTAGCGAAAAAAATTAAAAATATTAAATTGGCTTAATATGGCTAAAAGACGACAACTTCACATGGCTTCGTTTACACATAAGTTAATAAAAACATCTACTCCCCAATACCTTAGTGATCTATTAACTTCTCGATCCTTATTTCACTCAAGAAATCTTAGATATGTAGATATGTTATCAATCCCTCGGTATAGGCTAACGTTGTTTCATAGAACTTTTGCTTATTCTGCAGCGTCTCTCTATAACTCTATCTCCGTCGATATAAAGCACCTATCTATAACCTCTTTTAACCATAAATACAAAATTTTTTATTAAACCAGTGAACAGTTAATTCTCAGGAAAATTGCTATTTCTCTAATACATATTTATTTTAACTGCTTTAATTTTAATTTTACTGATTCATTACTTGTATCTCTTAGTATTTAACCTTTTTTTGTTATGAAAAATATGTTGGTTGAGTGTAAGAGCAGCTCTAATGAGCTGAACTCCGCCAATGTTCGGTAATTAATAAAGACAATATTTATTTATTTATTTATTTATTTATAAAGAAATCACTTGTTTTGATTAGCAACTTCACTAATTTTGACAAACCCTGTAGAAGTAATATACGTATTCGCATAAGGATGATTTAAAACAATTTTGTACGGATTCAATAATATTGCGTAATAACAAAATCGATGGCATAAAATTTATTGCCTTTTCAAACATTTAGTACTAATAAACCTACATTGCGCCTTCCTCATATTCGGAAGTACATATTTTATCGAAAAAGAAAGAGATAAAATAAAATAGGAGTAAATTAAAGTTTACGTTTTGTGGAATTACTGAGGAAAGCTGGGTTTATAAGACTTGTCTATTTTTTATTTTTCTATCTGGCTCGTATTGTAGCGGAAGCGAGGAACATTGATACCCCAGGTGGCTGGTGATTAGCTCCGATTAGATGCGCCAACAAACTAGGACGGGAGGCAATAAAACCACATCGAGGTTTTATGTTTCCGATAGCGACTGCTTCACTGTTTCAGTGAGATTGATAATTTTTATGTGCACATATAAAACGGAGTCGTCAGCAGCCAAAGAGCTCTCAAGACGCAACCGTCCTATAAAGGACTTCATCAGAACAACGTCGATTCATAAAAATGCAACCGAACGCTTTTATCAAAAGTGTGCACATATGACAAAACCATAAAATGAACGCTCACACTACCTCCTAACAAAGCAACGAGTTTATTTTATTGCGGCTAGTCTTTGAGGTCTCCCTCGTCCAGCATGCAGTATGTGTTACATAGTTGGGTACTTGAACACCGACGTAAAGAAAGCAGATTGATTGTGTGAGGTGCAAAATGCTTTACGTGAATAGAATGTCATAAAATTTGTGTGCTTAAAATAATATTTTTCCTTTTTTCGAGTTTGTCTGTATATAATCAAATACAGAGTGCACAGAAAGTTAAAGATGTTTCATATTTTCATAAAAGGATTGGACTAAAAAAAATCGTTATTGGGGGATTGGCAACTTTTGAAAAACCTTTTTACATAATTAGATTACACTGGTCCCCACAACTTTTGTAACATGGTTCACAATACTGTTTTATATTGTTAATACCTCCCTATTAACTGAAAAATATCCAACAAGTCTTAATATGTACCGGGTGATCCAAATAAGCCTCCCACCCCCATTTTCACGGTTATTTGGAAAGATACGAAAAAAAATGAAAAATGCTTTTTGTAGGGTTTTTAAAAAGGAATCCAGACACATTAACAGAAAAACAACTGAAAATCAAATAAAAAAGATGGAGGCCTAAGTTACTTTTTTTTAAATGGAAGTACCCAAATATGTTTCCATATTTGAATAGGACGTCTTATTCTGATTTCAAATATATATACTTTTTATATAGTATCTTCAGTAAATATTCCGATAATCGATTTTTTTCAATATAAAATACGTTACTTAACAGATATCAAGAAATACTATCTAGATGGCTGTGATAGTAAAACAAAAGTGTTAGTTTGACAGTTTGACTATTATAACAATTAACTTTTTGCCTAATTTACCTATATTTAATTTCTTTTTTATTATCCTCATGAAACTATGCTCAATTATTGGTTAAATTATTATATTGAAAAAAAAGAAATAAATAAATAAGAAACGCTTATTCTGCCCAGCCAGCTAAAAAAACTACAAATATAGAAAATAACTAAAGAACACTATTGAAGTGGTAGATAATTTATTAAAAATAATATTATCCATTAAAATAAGAGTGGTGAATGAAAATATTTAAATTCTTTAAAGGCTACGGAAATGTAGTAAATTAACAATAATTTATTGCTAGTTAATTAATAATAAAATATCACAAAAAATTCTCTATGTGCGCTCCATTGTGTTCTATACACAGAACGTACCGTTTTCTTAAGTTTCCCATTACATTTGCCATAACAGCGTTATTATTATTCAAATTTCGTATTTCTGTTCTAATTTTTTCCTTTATTTCTTCCAAGTTGTTGCTTCTTTCTTTATAAACAATATTTTTTAAATGGCCCCAAAGAAACGTGTCTAATGGAGTTAGGTCCGGACTACGAGGTGGCCAAGCAATAATTCCTCGTTTTCCTATCCATTCTTGATATGTTGTGTTTAAATAATTTGTAACATCATTAATATTATGTGAAGATGCCCCGTCCTGCTGCCAAATAACATCGAATTGCAATTACATTTCTTCTAATAAATTATTTGCATCATTTCTTAACATATCTAAATACAATGGTCCTCTAAGGGAGCCTTCGTGAAAAATAGGCCCATAATTTTTTTATTTATTATTCCACACCAAACATTTATGGATTTCCTTCCTTGGAATTGAATCTTTTCAGAAATATGAGGATTTTCGGAAGACCAAAAATGTGAATTTCTTATGTTGAAGATACCAGATGTGTTGAATGATGCCTCATCGGTCCAACATATTTTATTAAATATGTTATTATCAATGTCATACCTGTTGATCATATTTCCATAAAATTGTTGCCGCTTTTCATTATCTTGAGGGAATAATTTTTGAACAGGCAATATACTATAATCCTTAAGTTTATGTTTTTTAAAAGTTCTCTGTATGGTTCCATAAGAAAAATTCAAATACCTCATTGCAGCTCTTATTGAATTTCTTGGATTCTCTTGAAAATAGAGTAAAATACTGAATTCTCTATCTTCGTTGACTATTCCTCGTTTCTTTTTATTTTGAATTGCTCCTGTATGATTTAATAAATTATCTGTCAACTTAATAGTTTTCCTGTCAGCAATTTCCTATTCGGATATATTTGTCCATATTCTCGCTGGGCAGCACAAGCGTTTTTATTATTTTTAAAATATAAGTTTACCATATCATATTTTTCTCCTAAAGTATAATGATTATTCATATTGGTTATTTTTGGCCAACAAAGCAACGTTCAAAAGTAACAGTTGTTGGCAAACTATTGAATTATCAAAATATTAATTGTTGTTTTGTTATCACGGCCACCTAGAAAATATTTCTTGATATCTGTTAAGCAACGTATTTACTTTTGGGAAATAATCGATTATCGGAATATTTACTGAAGATACTATATAAAAAGTATATATATATTTGAAATCAGAATCATTTAAAAAAGTATAACTTAGGCCTCCATCTTTTTTATTTGATGTTCAGTTGTTTTTCTGTTAATGTGTATGGATTCCTTTTTAAAAACCCTACAGAAATCATTTTTCATTTTTTTCGTATCTTTCCAAATAACCGAGAAAATGGGGGTGGGAGGCTTATTTGGATCACCCGGTACCATTTTTGTGTGAAAACGATACCTTATTATATTGCCAGGTAATAAATTTTATGATGGGTCGGCAATTTTGAAAGCGCAAGTTAAAAAGATGGGATATTTTCAGTATCAGTCTGGTTTTGATCTTCCAAGTGCCCAATTGTGTCTCTTACAAAGCATTTTCGTTTGTCTACATAACTTTGTTACGGCAAAAATGTCTAGTCAAACGCGCCAAAGTTACGAAACCACAACTGGAGAATTCTTTATGAAGTCACAAGCGAGACCATTGTCTAAAAATGTGAAAAAAGCGAATTTTCTGTATTTTGGAGCTTTAGTCGGAGATCAAGACAACCAATGGACTTCCCACGTTTGTAGTGTAAGTTGTAGGGTGTCATTAATGTAGTAAATGAAAGAGAAAATAAAAAGCGTGCCTTCTGTAGTTCCAATGGTATGGCTAGAACTCACCAATAATTTCGATGATTGCTATTTTTGTGTAAATAGAACTGGGGATATTCCAAAAAAGGAAAACAAAAAATCAAATATACGAATTTCTCATCAGCCCTAAGGGAACTGGGGATATTCCAAAAAAGGAAAACAAAAAATCAAATATACGAATTTCTCATCAGCCCTAAGACCTGTTCCTCATAATGCATCAGCCTTACCAGTACCAATTGCGCCTTTAGATTGGCAAAATATTGTTTTGGTAGGTAATGGAAATAGTGACGACTATTCAGACAACGCAGACCAATGTGCCGACCCTTTGCGTATTCCAAAAAGTTTTATTGACCCTCACTTAATTGCTCAAAATGAATTGAATAATTTGGTACATGACTTGGGGCTGGCCAAACGACAAGCAAAACTTCTTAGTTCCTTACTTAAAAAGTGGAAATTACTGGCTAAAGAAACAAAGCTTACGACTCTTAGAAAGAGATGTGCAACATTTTTCGTATTTTATAATATGGAAAATTCACTATGCGCGTGTATGGATATTGATGGTTTAATACAAGAACTTAAGAGGGCTAATTGAACCAGTGTTTGTAAGGTAATTTTTCAAAATTTATTTCTTCCATACGGTTTGGTCAAATTACACCAAATTTGGAGGATCAGTAGTTGAAAGTGTACTAGAGGGTACATGTATATCTATTTTAATTAATTTTCACTTTATGTAGGGAAAATTTATACTGTAAATATAAGTGAAATTTGGACGTGATTAGCTCCTGAATTATGATATCAATCGGTAAAATTCGAGGTAAAATTCATACATGTCGTCTAGAATGAATCTTCATAATTATGCTCAGCAAGTTTCAAACTTTTTTCCGTACTATTTGGTTAAAAGGATTTTTCTAAATAAGTATCTTTGTCACTACAAATGGAGCAAGGAAGTGTTACCTCTATCGGGAATCGCACCTCAATGAAGTCAGTGAATAAAACGTCCAGTGAAGGTATAGTCAAGAGCAAAATTACTCAGCGGCGCATATATAAAAACTTTCTAGAGAGTGACACAGGTATCCGAAGCTTTTTCCCGACTAGGCCCCTTAATATCGAGCCTTTCACATCTGAGTGGTGCTTATTCATAGATTCCTCCAAATAGAGTTTAAAAGCTGTATTACTACATAATGGAAATTTAAAACCATCTATACCAATTGCCCATTCAGTAACAATAAAAGAGGATTATGACAATATGAGCACCATTTTAAATAAAATTAATTACAGCAAATACAAATGGCAAATATGTGGGGATTTAAAAATAATAGCCATATTAGTAGGACTTCAAGGAGGCTTTACAAAATATTGCTGGTTTCTTTGTTTGTGGGACAATCGTGCAGTAAAAGAATATTATGTGAAAAGAATTTGTCCGGAAAGGAAAGAATTTGAACCAGGAACTAGTAATGTTAAATATGTGTCCCTTGTTCTTTTGCCACCTCTACATGTTAAACTTGGGCTAATGAAAAATGTTGTGAAGGCTATGAATAAAGAGGGTGAAGGATTTAAATACTTAAGAGAAGTTTTTCCCCAATTAAGTGACGCTAAACTTAAAGAAGGCACTTTTAAAGTTTTACCAAACGCTTGGTTGCTGTATTTCTTTAAAAATTCACTTTCTGCATTCTCATTTAAATTTTTTCCTGAAAATTTGGGTGTGGTAAGCGACGAGCAAGACTTTTTGCTTGTCATTGAACTTTCTAATAACTTTTATAAAATTTAAGTTGGTAAAGATTCGTTTAAGTTATATAAAAAGACTAAAACAGCAACTTTTTCGTCGACCCAATACATAATTTAATTGACATTTTTTTCATTTATATAAATAAGTATGGTGTAAGAACTAGATGGAATAACTACACAAATTTAAAAAAATACTGAATGGGGTTAGGATCCAGTGATCTAGCTGGTCATTCGATACTCCCTCTTCTTCCCCGTTTCATTTAAGTAATTTAAAGGACGCGCCCAGAAGCTTCGTCTTGTCAAAAAATAACTTGAAAATAGGATTGCTAGGGCCGGAAAATACTCCTCCTTAAGAAATTGTAAGAAAATTTCACTAATCAGTGTCCTCAAAAAAAAAAACAGGGAACCACAACTCTACCACCTACAACACTTTTACCTTCTGGACATGTTGTATGTGCACTTTCATCATCTAATGTGGATTCTGCTAGCCCTGGTACCTACAATTTTCTCTGTTAACACTATTATAATTTCTGGTGCTACATACGTAAAAAATTATGCTCCTTCAATGCCACTATCATAAATGGAGTTTGCCGTAAAAAAAATTGTCGGTAACTTTTACAAAAATGTTTGAGACAAATTTTTTTTGCACACGAAAAAAATAGAGAAATGGACCTGGCTTACGAACTTTTTGTAACTCACTTTATAACGGTGTTATTGAATTTATACATTAAGTTACAGACGCACGTTATTGGATATTGATTGAAAAAGAATCCTAGAGTCCGAAACTTTATTAAGTTTTATTTAAAATTTTTCGTGGAAAGTACTTCACGGATATTTTAATTCCAAACTCCACTCTCACGTTATTTACAATTTCTACATTAGTCGAATAGAATTTATTTCAGCTTAAATATTATTGAATACGTTCTGAATATAAAACTAAGTCTCGCTTGAAAAAACATGTAAAGCTCTCAATTTAAATAAAAAAATATTATCCCGCCGTTGGAAAAAGTGTATAATGGATGCTTATATGATATGAAAATTCAGTTCCGGGATAGATGTGGCTGTTCCAATGAATAAACTTGAGTGAAAAGGGCTCTCGGGAAGCAAAATGCATGCGGAAATTAACGTTCCCTGTACGTACTGCGTCGCCATGCGTGAAATATATGTGGTCCGTGGAATTTTTATACACTGTTGGAATTTTTATGGAAGTTTTGCCACCGCAGTGTATAATTTCTTATCCGGAGACAAGCATGCAGATTTATGATTTGAACTGCTCAATTTATATCTTTTGTTTCATTATGCATGCTTCTGTTTTAATTTTTAACGTTTTCGATGGGTTATTATTTCACTACTAAACAAAATTTATTAAATTAATACATTTTTAGTGCATCATATTCTCCCCAAATCATCGCTGGAAGTCTACAGTCGTCAATAGAATTTATCATATTATCTTAACACATATTGTTATACTACTATTATGTAAGGACTTGTAAGCACAAATAAAACTTTCTCTCTGGTAACACCGCCTTATAAAACAACCACTTTCTAAATTTTTACTACCTTGCAGAATGAAAATACCTAGAGACTACATTTTAAAAAAGCCAATTACGAGCCAATAAATGACTTTTTAGTTCTGTTAATTAGGAACAATTTTTTTTTTTTAATAATTTAGTTCACATTGCAGTATCTGTTTTTAATAGTGTAGTTTATATTGCTTTTGATTTCTGTACCAAAATATTATGTCAGTTCTGATAACACAGCCCCACAAAAAAAAGTTTTCTGACCTAGCAACGAGACGAGTATATCCTTATGTATTTTTGATCGCTGATTCCGAATCCGGGGTCAAAAAAAGTCGTACACCCCCAAAAAAAAATTTTAGAGCCAAAAAACACCCCCTGAATCGTTTTGTTTAATATTTTCGGGAAAAATTTAATATATTACGATAAAAAATAAAGGTGAATTGCAGCGCTCACCCTATCGGTATGAATCGCACTCCTATAGAGGGTGAGAACCACCCTCATCTGCCATCAAACCAATTGATAACGACAATGACTGAAAAACATCTAAAAATGTTTAAGTTTCGTTAGGTTTGCAATAAACTGACGTAGAATTCACGTAATACCCCAAAACTACCCCTATATCGTTATGAAAAACAACCCTTAACTTCAATTACAGAAAAAAGACAGGAAAAATTTGATAACGATTTCATTATATGGATGTTCTTATTTGCAGAGATCCTTATGGCTAGGATATTAGCAGTCATTTGTCATCAATCTTAACACCATTTGGGTATAAAACGCATCCCTGAAGGGGGTGAGAAGTACTCTTACGTTAGTAGCTTTTAATTCTTCTTTTTTTAATCTTTTTTTTATGGTATCTTTTAACTTTATTTTCAAACGATCTTCTTACTGACTGTCGTTTGTGTTGTTCTTTCGTGTCTCTTTTCAGAGACCAACAGCTTGGGCTAATGAAACAATTCATGAAAGTATTTAATAAAGAAGGAGAATGCTTTATTTACTTATGCAATCAATTTCCTGAAATCTCCGATGCCAAGTTAAATGCGGGTATTTTTAATGGACCACAAATTAGAAAAATTATGAAGGATGATGTTTTCATAACTAAAATGATACCAAAAGAGAAAAGAGCATGGCTAAGTTTTAAGAAAGTAACGGAAAATTTTGTGGGAAATAAAAAAGCTGAAAAGTGCAAGGAATTTGTCGAAGAAATGATAAAAAATTTCAAGAATCTAGGGTGTAATATGAGTTTGAAAATTCATTTTCTTGATTCCCATCTTGATTATTTCCCGGAAAATTTAGGTGACTATAGTGAAGAACACGGGGAACGTTTCCACCAGGACATAGCCGAAATGGAAAAACGATATCAAGAAAGATGGGACGAACACATGATAGTAGACTACTGTTGGTCTCTGAAAAAAGACACGAAAGAATAACACAAACGACAGTCAGTAAGAAGATCGTTTGAAAATAAAGTTAAAAGATACCATAAAAAAAGATTAAAAAAAAGAATTAAAAGCTGCTAACGTAAGAGTACTTCTCACCCCCTTCAGGCATGCGTTTTATACCCAAATAGTGTTAAGATTGATGACAAATGACTGCTAATATCCTAGCTATAAGGATCTCTGCAAATAAGAACATCCGTATAATGAAATCGTTATCAAATTTTACGTTTTTTCCTTTCTTTTTTTCTGTAATTAAAGTTAAGGGTTGTTTTTCATAACGCTATAGGGGTAGTTTTGGGGTATTACGTGAATTCTACATCAGTTTATTGCAAACCTAACGAAACTTAAACATTTTTAGATGTTTTTCAGTCATTGTCGTTATCAATTGGTTTGATGGCAGATGAGGGTGGTTCTCACCCTCTATGGTGGTGCGTCTCATACCGATAGGGTGAACGCTGCAATTCACCTTTATTTTTGTCCTAATACATTCAATTTTTCCCGAAAATATTAAACAAAACGATTCAGGGGGTGTTTTTTGGCTCTAAAATTTTTTTTTGGGGGGTGTACATCTTTTTTTGACCCCGGATTCGGAATCAGCGATCAAAAATACATAAGGATATACTCGTCTCGTTGCTAGGTCAGAAAATTTTTTTTTTTTGGGGCTGTGTAATTTTCCAACATGTTCTTTATTTTTTATAATAAATATAAAGAATTGAGACTTCAAGTTAAAAATTTCATTAATCATAATTACAACAAATTATCGAGTAAACTCAAATTAGTATTTCAAATAATTGCACTTTTGAAGATACATCTATACAAAGAGGAAATCAGCATATATACCTAATGTTATGTATTAGAATGATAAAAAATTGTTGATTGAAGATGAAGTTACTTTGTGAAAATTCATTTTGATTTAAAAAATTATAAACACTTTTTTTACTTATCTAATTTTCACTTTATTTGTTATTTTACAACTAGTTTCATCCTATTCGGACATTTTCAAGTAAACTAAATTATACACAGATTTTACTTTCATTTAAATAAAACAAACCATAAAACAAAAAAATAAAACAACCATAAAGTGACCCATCCCTCTATTCGGGTCAGTTTATATTTAAATTAAAGTAAAATCTGTGTATAATTTAGTTTACTTGAAAATGTCCGAATAGGATGAAACTAGTTGTAAAATAACAAATAAAGTGAAAATTAGATAAGTAAAAAAAATGTTTATAATTTTTTAAATTATTAGAATGATATTATGGTTAATAATAATTTAGATAAAACTCGTTTGCAGAAGTCTTTTCATATATTTGCACCGTATAGTATAGTAGCTTGTTCAGCAATTATAATACTTTATCCATGGTTGAAATAAACAATGACACAGTTTTTCATAAACTTATTAATTTAAAATATAAGTGGCATTACACCTATCTACACCCGAAAAAGACTTATATGAAACAACTACCCACGGACAAAAGCCCCGACCTGCATTGAATTAAACCTGCAAGTCTTGTTTGGTAGCTAAAATCATTTGTCAGTTCCTCACTAGACATAAACCGGTTTCGAACTTCTTATGTTCTCATCAGTATGCCATAATTAATGGAAAAGACAAATAATAATAGCAAACCAGGCTAGCCTAAAACAGACTAAGCAAGACAGACATAGTGAGTGATAAGTGTATCCCTCTAGTGGTCAGTGCTACTACCCGTCAGACATCATTGATGTCTTAGCGACTGATAGCGACCTGCAAGGCAAGTACCAAGAGCTGTAACCTCTAACCCTAGTGGGCAAAACTATATCCTGAATAACACTTACAGGAAACAACTACTCAGCGGACAAAAACCCTGACCTGCATTGCCTGAGTAGTTGTTTCCTGTAAGTCTTATTCAGTATATCGGTTGGGGGGGTGTAACCAATATTTACCTAAAAAAAAATTAAAGTATCCAAAAATGGATACTGAAAATCATATATAAAAGGGGTTTTACCTATCCGATATTCTTTACACTGAAAGTGGCGTCTTCGACATTCGACAAGTTTTTTGCCTTAATATAATTCTCTACTTCGAAAAAAACAAAAATAAATTGACTAGAATCAATCATGTCTATGATACTCGTGGAAAGGGAACATCGGTGACGCAACCTAAAATGCTAAAAACTATTGGTCAAAGATGCTTCATATATCTTGGTCCTAGAATATATATAATATCTTACCTGACACTCTGTTAAACATCAATTCTGCAGACAGTTTTAAAGCTAAAACAAGAAAGTGGGTCATTAGTAAACAAAGAAGCTATATTTATACATTGATAGATATAAAAACCAATTAGTTATCTACTGTTTGATCATTAAAAAAAAAAAAAAAAAAATGTAGATATAACAACCTTCCAAACTACCCACAAGCCTCTTTCTCCTCTCTTCACTCATCACGATTCACTCTTTATTTTTCATTCCACATTTCATTTGCATTTCAAATTTTATTCTAAAATTTTTATTACCCTTTTCTTTTTCTTTTTATGTGTACGTGTATGTGTATATTCAATTGTCTCTAAATTTAGATTGTTTTCCTCAGCTGTGGAAATCTGCGTTTATATTTCCGTTATTTAAATCAGGCAACAAATTTGATATCTGTAATTACAGACCTATTTGCTGTTTTTGATGTATAGGTAATATCTTTGAATCCATGATAGCTGACTGCCTTCTAAATTTCAAAAATATTATACTGAAATAAATTTGCTGTTGTTCACTAATTTTAATGTAAAAGGTGTTGAAAATAGTGGGCAAGTTGATACTGTTTACACTGACTTTTGTAAAGCCTTCGATTGAGTTGACCACAATTTCTTGATGTTATAGCTTCAATATTGTGGAATAATCATAATTGGCAATCTGCTGTTATGGCTTAAACCATATTTGACTAATTTTATAATTGGCAATGTCTCATCACATGAAATTAATTGTACATTAGGTGTCCCACAAGGAAGTCACCTAGGGCTTTATTACATATTAATGACATCTCTGCAAGTATTAAATTCTGTAAATATTTATTATTTGCCTACGATTTAACACTATTCTTGAATATAAATATGGAACAGAATTATCATAGTGTGCAACAACGCCAAAATCTTTAACAAACTCGTGCACGTTTCAAAATATAAAAGTTAAATTATAAGTGAAAAACATTACATTCACTTATTGTTGTGAGGGCCGAATATTACCGAGCGAATATTCCCGAATATTGCGTAAATTACGATAGTAATTGCACCCCCGGGAAGGAACAAACAAATATTTCCGAAACTTTCAAAGCACTTTTCGAGAATGTTCTCGAGAATGTTTCTCAAAGTTTTGTTCAAAGATTATATAATTATATAAAGATTTTAAAGGAATATTTTCTGTGCAATTCTCAAAATATTTAGCCAGAAGTCATTTGTGGAGCACGAGTTTCATTTGGCAACTGTTACGAGGTCAGATAATATAAAATATAGAGTGGAATGAAAAAATAATAACGCTGAAGAAAATTTTTTTGCTAATTATTATTAACTACTTTTACAAAACTTATCGTAAATAAGTACAACATATATCTTTTTTACACAATTATTTACCCGGCTATTTGCCAAAACGCTGAAACTTGGATTACAAAAATGTTAATATGCACATTATATTCAGTGCGACTGACTCAATAATGTTATTTTTAATTCCAACTATTCTGTTCAAACCATCAATGTTTGGGGTTTACTAGTATTTAGTTACATCCTTTAAGTGAGCTGTCCAGACGAAGCTAAAAGCAGAAACACGTGTCGGCAGATGTTTTAAAGTTTTTAAGCTGATTGCTCAACTGGTGAGTATCTTTTGTTTTATTTATTTTTGGTTTTACTGAACAGAATAGTTGGAATTAAAAATAGCATTATTGAGTCAGTCACACTGAACATAATGTGCATACTATCTTTTTTGTAATCCAAGTTTCAGCGTTTTGGCAAACAGCCGGAAAAATAATTATTTAAAAATGTTGTACTTATCTATGATAAGTTTTGAAAAAATAGTAAATAATAATTAGAAAACAAATTTTTTCAGCGTTATTATTTTTTCATTCCACTCTATATTTTAAACTTTTACCAAGAAGAGGAAACCTAATTTATTTTTATTATTAAATTATTCTACCCTATGGGGAATATCCACTATATAATTTCAATTATCCTGTTCTCTGAAACCATCAATGTTTATTACATTGGGGTTTACTAGTATTTAGTTACTTTGCATCCTTTAAATGAGCTGTCCAGACCAAGCTAAAAGCAGATACATGTGTCGGCAGATGTTTTAAAGTTTTTAAGATGATTGTTGAACTGGTGAGTACCTTTTGTTTTATTTACTTTTGCTTTTACTGAACAGAATAGTTGGAATTAAAAATAATATTATTGAGTCAGTCACACTGAAAACAATGTGCATATTATCTTTTTTGTAATCCAAGTTTCAGCGTTTTGGCAAATAGCCGGGAAAATAATTGCTTAAAAAGATATATGTCGTACTTATCTATGATAAGTTTTGTAAAAGTTGTAAATAATAATTAGCAAAAAAAATTTTTCGGCGTTATTATTGTTTCATTCCACTCTATATTTTAAACTTTTACCAAGAAGAGGAAACCTAATTTATTTTTATTTTTAATATGAATTGGTGGAAAGGTGTGTATTAAGACAAATTTAAAAGATTTAGCAGCAGCTATTCTAGGTTTACCTGCTTCAATAGCAGCTACTGAGAGATCATTTAGTACTTACTCCTTCGTGCACTGTAAGAAAAAAATCGATTGACTACAAGGAGAGGAGGTAAACTATTATGCATTGTACACGATACAAAATTGCTCAAGAACCAAGAATTTCTATTAATCTTGTTCCTGAGACTAAAATGTTGCCCGCGTTTCAAACTCGGCAAAGAACTTGCTCTTATAAGGAAGTCATCGAGCAACCAAATGACGGAGCACTACATAGACATCGAGATCTATTCTCATGTAAATTTTTATATGGACACGAACAACGCATATTTACGATATTGTCAATTTTGACATAGCAAATGCATAGAAATGGTATATTAACATATTACTTAACAGTTTCTAAACTAATTCAATTCTAAAAAGGCACTGTTCATAACAATATAATAATTTCGGAGACCAAATTTTAGAGCGGTAAATTTTAACATGGGATGAAACTATCTATGTATATTTAATCTATGAGCAGTATCTAGGAACATATCTGATGGTGACGAGGTTTCAACTTTATCAGAAGATAAAAATATATCACTTCACGATACTAATGCAATTGTGAGCATAGAATTTCAGATATACACTGGATTGAACATATGGTAGGTTTCGTGTGAAACATCTTGAAAATTATTATTTTGAAGAAAAAACACTGCTTTTAGATGTTTTAAAAAATGTATTTCGATACACTTTATATATGTTTCGGCTTGTTAGGCCGTTATCAAGAGCATTGTAGATGAATACTAAAGCTATGAGGGCGATTATTCTAATATTTGTGCAATAACACCTAATCAGGTTAAATTAGAGGCATTTCCAGGGTAATAAAACTAAGTCCCTACCTACTCGAAATATAATTCAATGGGGAATTCTTAATACCTTATCTATTATAGGTGTGTTTATGAAATTTAGTTGATCATTGGTGGTACAAGTATTGTTTTTAAGGAATTTCTTTATTTCCAGTTGTTCAAGAGGGTTTAATCGTTTTCCCTTTTTCCTTCTGTATGAATTAAATTTATATTCTTTGTGTCGATAAAATGATTATTTTCAATGCAATGAGTTGACATTCCTGTATTTTTATTGTTATTTAAAATTGACATTTTGTGTTCATTTACCCTATTAGCTATACTTCTAACTCTGGCCAATATAGACCGCGTTCTTACATTTCATCTATGAGCAGTTTCTAAGAACATATCTGATGGTGACGATGATTTAACTTCATCAGAAGATGAAAATATATCACTCCACGATACTAATGCAAGTGTGACCATAGAAACCTTTTCAGATATTGAGAAGTGAGGAGGATGAATAAGACAATTGTTTTATTTTGTTTTATTTTTTAATGTAAAAAAAACTTATTGTTGACTTAAAATATTTAACGTTTGTTATATTAAATAATATGAAGGAGAATAATTACTAAAGTTTTATTTTTTTATTAACAAAATTCTACTACATTTTTTCTTTCTCTTTCTTGAGGCTTACTACCACCTGGATAATTCCTGGTCATCTAAAAGTATGATATTGAAAAAATATCCTAGAATTATTTATGTGATAGTAAGCCACAGGAAAGAAAAAGAAAAATTTAAAGAATACCACAAATAATATTCAGACAATATTTAGTTTTCTAGTAATTCCCCTACATTAACACTGACGTAGTTTTCCACGAAACACCAAAACACTATATACTGAAAACGACGTGCGTTTCGCCAACCAAGTTGGCATCATCTGAAGATGATTAAAACAGTCCCCTACCTTAACGAAGATAAAACGTTATTATTTTGACACTACTGCAGCGATAATTAAAATAATCCATATACCTAATGTACTATATAATCCAGTTTATATATTCACCATAAAATGTCTATATTTTCCTAAAAAAATTAAATATTCTCAAATATTTCAAAAATTCTCGAAAATTCCCGAATATTCAATAATTGACAGGAAATTTTACAACACTACATTCACTAGTAAAAAAAAATGCGGTATCTGATAGATGACGTTAAATTAAAACTAATAAGACATAACTCATTTAGAAATCAAATTCGATACCATGTTAAGATTTAATCTCCATTTGAGGACATTTTATATAAATCTTTTGGACTTTGTGGACTTATTAAGCGACAACGTGGACTTATTTAATATAAATTCTATTATTATACTTATACAGTTTCCTTATTAGATCTGCTCTGAAATATTGTTGCCCTATTTTGTGTCCACATTATGGAACATACATCAATCGTCTTGAAGGTGTTCAGCATAAAATGTGTAACTACGCGTATATTTAATTTAAATTATACATATATAAAAATATCTATATGTAGGATGAACGATTAGATTTGCTTGGATTTACAGCCCTCCAATATCACAAACAATGCAGTTATGTATTTTATAAGCTTTTTAGTGGAGGAATTGATTGTTGCGAACTGCGTCCTGGGTTTCAAATTACACAACAAGAACAGAATTATTACATTCAAATCAGCATCGAACAAATTACGGACTAAACAACCCGATCAATGAAATTATATCGTCACTCATCACTTCATTAGTCAATATTAACAGTAATTTTGATATTCTGACTTATTCTTGGTCTACATGTCTACATACTTTTACTTTGTCAAATATTTAAAAATTAAATACCATTTTAAAAAATTAAAAAAATAAATAACATATTCGTTATTGTTGCGGATAACATCTTTATTTTGACGTGAATACAGTACCTAATATTAATTTTAAAAAATTAAAAAATAAATAACTTATTCTAACAATGGCTAATATCGTTGTTTTATTTTGACGTGGATAATACATAGAATTAGTATTAGTAGCCTTAGGGTGAAGAAATAACAATTACGTCAAAAAATAATAATTATAAAAGCATTTGTAATGCATTGCCTTTCTCAATGTTTTTTTTAAATATTCAATATTTTATTCCTTTTTATTTCCAATAGCTGATTTTTATAATAATTTCAAACTTAACTTTTCTATAATACGTCACAATAACATAACTATAGTAGCTATACATCCTCCACGACTTCTGCTCAGATCGTGAGATCGGCCCAAATGGAAAAGATCAACTGCAGTCGTTGCTCTTTACCCTCCCAACAAATTTTCATAACAGCTTCTCTAGATACTTTGAGAGGTACTGAACTGAATAGTGACAGTAAGATGCAATTAGGGACATCTACTGTATCGAATTACTAAGTATAATTTGTTTGTGAAGGAAATTAAATTAAACAAAGTTGTGGCTAAAAATAAAATCATTTAATAATAATCTGTGCCTTAAATAGCACCCCTTTGTTCTGAAGACGGAACCTGAATATGGTTAATATTTGTCAGGCATAAATCTAATTTAATTGTCCTCTTTTTCGCTTGTTATTTACCAAATTTTCTCTTCTGTAAAAATAACGTTCTCCAATTTTAGTTGACACTTTTATTTATGTTAGAATATGTTTAAAGTTACATACCATAATAACAAACTGTTTGAAAATTATTTTATGGGACAAATTTCAACTTTTTATTTCATTTTCCATGAGAGAATGATGAAATCATATTGCACAATAATTGTGAATTGTTCGCGATAAAAATTAAAAAGAATAGACTCTACTCTAAATTTTATTTACTGGCACTGTTTTTTGAGATTTTTATTAGATTAGTTTCCGGCTATAACAGTTTACCATAACAATAAAATTTCCCGTTGAGCATGGCTATTCGCCAATTGTCGTTGTAAGATTCACATATGTGCTCAGATATTAACTCGATAAATATCTTGTTGCTTTTTTGGCAACAGTATGTTTAAAAAATAGAATTATAGGTTTTTACTAATTTAATACTAATGTATTGAAGCAAGAATTGCTCTATTCATTTTAATACATTACGCATAACGTGTTCGGCTTTCATTGTTAATAATATAATATCAAAAACAATTCACTGTATTGTTTTTCGGATCTTTAAAATTCAAATTAAATAATTACCAAACACTGTTTTTCACTTGTCTAATGTTCACTCTATTTTGTTAACTGCACGACTCGTTTCATACTATTCGGACATTTTCAAATAACTAAAATATAGACATTCTTTAGGTATAAATTAAGCACAATTAAGTTTATGGTTGATTTTCATCATGGAATGATTTCAAATGTATACATTGAGTTGAATTTTTATTATCTTAATGGAAATAAGTTTACTAAACTAAATTTAACGGAATTATTTAAATCTATCTGATCGTTT
The DNA here is from genome assembly GCA_029963845.1 of Rhamnusium bicolor. Taxonomy (NCBI): domain Eukaryota; kingdom Metazoa; phylum Arthropoda; class Insecta; order Coleoptera; family Cerambycidae; genus Rhamnusium; species Rhamnusium bicolor. The sequence goes on along the minus strand of JANEYF010004630.1, from coordinate 1,408 downwards.
AATATGTTGTAATTTTTATTTTTGTTTAACTTATTTATTTCCAAAGTAAGTTAAGTTTTTACTTTTTTCACAAATATGTAATATTTTTGGCATATGATTATTAGTTATGGTATTGCCTGAATGTGTTAAATATTTATAAAAGTTGGAGTGTTGTTTTTGTTTGTAAATATGCTCTCTACATCTGATATCAAATTATCTACCTGTTTGATCTACATATGCTCCATTACATTCCGGACAATCTAATCAATATACTCCACACTGTTTGTAAATTTCAGTTTTTTCTTATGTGTTGTACAAACGTCTGCCTATAATAAGTCTTATTGTTTCCAGTTCTTTTTTAAATATATTTCGGATGAAGTACTGCTGAGAGCTCGTTGTCTCATTGAATTATATACGATTAATTTATGAGAGACAGGGTTATAGGAATTAAAAGGAATAGTAGCATCACTGTTTGCTGTAAATATTTTAGGAAAGGTATGTGGTTTGTTTTTTTATAGTTGTTAAGAAAGTTTATTGATTTATTTTCGTTTTCTTCAATGGATCTTTAAAATTACTTAATCTACCTATTTATCAATACGTGTAAACAGTTTCATGTTATCTTACTTTTTATGTATGACAAAACAGAAAATTCGCAAAGTTAGCATTACCACAAATAGTTGCCTACCAATAAACAATTTGCCGATAGGCAAGTAATGCCAAAGTGTTGAGTATACAAACTCACTAAGGGCCGGTCTTATAAATCAGAGACCATGGTTTAAACTGAAGATTAACTAATCAGCTCTCAACATTACCAAATTTAAACTCTGACTTGTAGTGAAACTGATGTTATAAAACAGGCCCTTACTTACATATTTTGAGAAGACAATGATAATATCGAATAGGAACCGTTCATCTTAGTCACATTGCACAAGAAGATCAATAAAATCAGAATTCATTTCATTGGTAATTTAAAGCGACAAATCAGTTTCCTTACGAGATAAAACGTAGTCTAATAATTCAATTACAAGTAGATAAGTAAGAAAGTATGTGTTTTGTTTAAACCATCTCTTTATGACTTTCATACCTCCAGCTTTACTTATGTCATCACATTATTTATTTGTATTTTTTATACTAAGACTACAATTTAGTTTTACCTTTTTGTAATCATAAAATTTCATTAAAAATTAATAGAATTCTTCAAAATGTACTTTAAATACAGATCCTATTAATTTGAAAATTTGAACGATATTTATATTATGTACAGTTTCGTATGAAGAAACAAAGAAACGACAAAGTTACAGCTTTCACCCTTTATTCTAGGTAACGCAAAAGAAGTACATGTAGGGACTTTTCAGACTTTAAACCTACCTTTCAGAATTCGTCCAAGATGAATAATCGAGGGGCGATTAGCTGATGATAAAGTTAAGTT
>JANEYF010004629.1:0-245999 GCA_029963845.1 Rhamnusium bicolor | reverse complement strand
GGTCGTCATAGGGGCGTGGATTGTTTCTATCTTGCTCAGACATATTTACGCATATCCAAGCAGCTCGTTCGAGACAATAGTAATTTTATTATTATATTTAAACAGGATGATATGAACCTTCGCCATATATTTTCCGATCATGTGTCACCGGATGTAACATTTAAACAGTTCGAAGATATGTGTGCGGGATGTTAGGAAAGATAAATATGGATTTCTAGTGATTGACAAGGATAATGAAATACATGAAGGCCGTTATCGCAAAGGACTTGACAGTTTCATATATCCGTGATGTGTTTTGATCAAAATTTTAATTGTATTACAGACAGGGTTAAGTTAGTTCAGTAAAAAGGAGTATTTATTAGAATTATAGGATATCAACAAAAAGGTTCAAAACAGTGAAAAAACTGAGAATGAAAACAGGGAAGTAAGTCTGTAACGCCAACTGATAGAAGCTATAGATGCAGTACGTAAAAATTCAATTCTAAAGAACAGACATACGGAAAATCAACTATCACTTGAAAATATTTATGAGCCATAACTAAGACATTAAAGTGATATTTCAGCAGCAGAGGTAAAATCATATGCTCAACAACAGTTACCACCTTCAACTACAACAACATCGTGGGAGTTAGAAGTACATCTGATAGGTACGATGATGATGACCAACCACAGGCATCTTTCATGGAAACACCACCGTCGTCAGTAACTCCTAGCATAAAAAATTAGTCTTACTGGCAGTTTAAAAAAGACATGAGTTGTAAAAAACGTATAGAAAAATTAAAGTCTGGGGATTCCAAATACAATATTTTGTATGGTGTCCGCGTAGATCCCTAATACAGACAAACTGCGGATGGGTAATGCAGAAATACATTTTTCACATGGAAATATTACATTATGGTATGGTAATAAACGACTTGGGGTGTACCCTGGTAGTCCAGAGTTGTAAGATCTAATATTTCTAAAACACCCACCAATTGTAGATGTTTATGATGTGAATGATATCGACGAAGAATGGAGTAGGATATATGGTTATACATTAAGAAAAACGAAAGCACCATATAAAAATTTTGATGTAAAGAAGGATTTTAAAAAACCAAACATAAGAAGTTAATAAAAATTATAGAACCATTAACAACTTCTAATATTGACATGATCAAAGAGTGGTAAAGGGTTAGCACATTTCCCTACCAACAAATCATATCGCAATAATGCAGTAGATTATGTTTATTGGAATACTCAAAGAACATGTGGACCGGTTGCGCTTACTATGGAGTTCAAAAATGGCGGGACATAACAATCACGACAGCGAAATTTTAGAATTAGTATCAGAGTTAAAACAGGGACAAATAATATATTAGTAAAATTAAATCATTTGCTTTGGTTAATAACTATAATACCGACAGAAATTTCTCAATTGGTTCAGATACCGTCAGAAATTGCTACTGTAAAGGACAGTATAGACAAGTTTGGATGTCAAAGAGGTGCTAGTAAAACAATAGTACTACGCGGCCTATCCGGTGTTGGTTTTCAGCTTACCAATGATGAGCACTTTGATATTCACAAAAAACGTTTGAAGAATAATGGAGACCCTGTAGATGAACAAGATTGTGCAACACGTAATTATGTTGACAATCGTATCGATATATACCATAAAGATATTCGCAAGGGTATGAATGATGTAACCGATTTACTTCTGTCGTCAGTGAAAAACCATATTAGTGCAGCCATCATAAAAAGCTGAGAAGAAAATAATATTATTTTGAATAAAAGAGATGCGGATTTGATACAGCAGATGCATACATACATTAATAAACAGATTGCGGCAATTAATACTGGCTTGACGGAGCAAACACGAATATATATTGGTAAACAAATTGCTGGAGTTACTGGTTCAAATGCGATGCTCATGGATGTGAATAATGCGTTAGTTGGAAGGGTTGATAACCTAGAGCATTTGGTTAAAAAGTATCATACAGAACAAACGTCATCGGGTACACAATATCCTCCATTAGATCCTGAGATATTAGAAATATTAAAGAGAGCGAAAATACCGCATAAAGTGCGGGGGTGGGTAAAATGGGACATACTGCCATAGAACCTCGCCCAAAGAAGACTCAACCTACCGGCAAAGCAACAGCAACTGAAGTAGCACTGAAATAAAAAATATTATTTTGATTATGGCCACTAGTAGTGTAAAACTACAAGTTGTTAATGAATTGCATAAATCTTGCCGAAGAAATTTCCGTAGAAGAAGAACTATTATTAAAGGATATGGTGATTTATGGCAAATAGATTTAGCTGAAATGCAACAATATGCTAGAGGTAATAAAGGCTATCGATACATTCTTGTTGCGATTGATTGTTATTCTAAGTATGTTTGGTGTCGACCTATTAAAAATAAAACTGGTGTAGAAGTTTGCAATGCTATGAAGAACATATTTCAGGAAGCAGATTACACGCCAATCAATTTGCAGAGTGACCACGGTACCGAGTTTTACAATAGTAAGTTTTCCACATTAATGAAGAAATACAACATAAATCATTATTCTACGTATAGCACAAAAAAAGGCGGCAATTGTTGAACGAGTAATACGAACATTAAAAAAACTGGCTGTACAAAGAATTTTCAATTAGAGGTAAATACAAATGGTATGACATTTTATCTAACATTATAAATAGATACAACCATAAAGTTCACCGTGTAACTAACATGAAACCTGCTAACGTGACATCCTCTACACGTTTAGATGCATTCAATCACGTTAAAGTGGCATTAAAGCCTAAATTTCACATTGGTGATGTAGTTCGAATTAGTAAATACAAAAGTATTTTTGATAGGGATTTACAGCCAACTTTTTCAACCGAACTTTTCAAAGTCGTGAAAACAAACATAACAAATCCCACAACTTATTTACTTGAAGACATGCGCGGACACCCCATCAAGGGAGGCTTTTATGAAATGGAGTTACAAAAAGCTAAATATCCTGATGTATATCTAGTGGAGAAGGTATTACGGAAGAGAGGAAACAATATTTCGATAGAAATGCTGTAGTTTAATATATTTACTTATTTATGGAAAATATAAACTTAGAGTAGAATGTACGTATATGTTTAAAGTAATGTTGAGTAAAAATAGCATACTTATACAATTATGTAATTATTTTCTTATTATATCTTAACTGTAATTATTTTGATCTTACTCGTCTTTTGGATTAGAATGTTTAACTTTCGTAGTTAATATATTTATTATCAAAACTACGTATAATTTGTATTTTATTATCAAAACCATGTATAATTTATATTAATTTATATTTTTCTACAGTAATGAACACAAAATAAATTCTTGGATAATACAGTTTCATACATTTTTGAAAATGTAAACCTAGAGTAGAATGCATTTTATATAGATATAAAATAGTGTTGAATTAAAATAGCGTACTTATACAATTATATAGGTAATTATTTTCATATGTTATCTGAGCTGTAATTATTCTGATTTTATTACATTTTAGGCTGAAATGTTTAGCTACTGTAGTTAATGTATTTTTTCAATACCTGAAATAAAATATATAAAAACACATACCTAATTTGTTTTAATTTTGTATTTTTCTACAATAATGAATACTAAGCAAATTCCTGGATGTTGTAGTTTAATATATCTATCTATTTTTGAGAAATAGAAACGTAGCGTAGAATGTATTTCATATGGGTTTAAAGTAATACTAAATTAAAAATAGTGTACTTATACAATTATATATCTTTACTTTTTTGTATATCTTAGCTATAATTATTCTCATTTTATTATATTTTAAACAGAAATATTTGTAATTAGCTGATGTATTTATATAAACACTTGTAAGAGAGAATAAAAATGCACACAATTTGTTTAAATTTTATATTGTTCCTAAATAAATACAAAATAAATTATGTACAAATATAATATAAAATAATATAAATATATACAACATATAATATAATATAAATATATACAAAAAAAGAAAAAAGAAAATTAAAGTGGTAAAGTCTTTTTGGGTGCACCATTACAAATAACACAGGCATCGACGGCACCTACGGTTACCGTGTCATCTCCGCATGCTCGACATCGAATTTTTGGTATGTTGCACCAATCTACTGTGGTATGCATACTTCCATGCTGATGTTCAGCTCCCTCGACAACCATGCGGGAATATGATATATAGCATCTGGTGCACATATAATATTTCCCTTGGTCGATACTGCATATCATAACAAAAGCAGCTGTGGCACATACCAAATCCATGCTTCCAGCCACCATATATTTTAATTGAAGCGCCATCTCGCTTCCCTCCTCGTCACTGAGGTCAGCCACGTCGGTTTGAACACCTTCGTCCACTTCGATGTCGCCTTCAGCATCCACTTCGATGTCGCCTTCAGCATCCACTTCGATGTCGCCTTCAGCCTGTATATCATCATCCTCCTCGATGTCATCATCCATTCCGCCAGCAGGTAGGATATGGTCAGCCGCTGCGATGTCTTCATCTTCAATTATCTGGTCTGGAGCCACAAAATCTCCATGGAACACCCTTCTGTTATTTACATCTTCTAGAACCAACTCTCTGAGTATTTCAATAATTGAAGCACGAGCCATGATGTTGATTATAGCAAGACAACTAATTTTCACATAACACCCTCCCACATATATAACAATAATGAAATGTGGTGGGGCTATTTTATGGAGGGGATATTTTGTAGTGGGATCATTTTGAGAGTAATTGAAATGTTCATACCTAGTCACAGATTGTTCCGTAACATCGTTGAAGTCGGTTGTGTTATAATTAAACAAAAAATGTGTGACATTATTGAAATTGTTGAGGCCGACTCAACGACGTCGCCATTATCGTCTCCCAGGAGACGCGCAAATAGTCCGTCTGCATGGAGCATCGATACGGTACTTATCGATAATACGAATGAGAGTACCATGATGGAACCTGACTCCACCACTGGACCAGAAAGTCCCGACTTCTCTGATGGTAAGAATAAATGTACATTACACTTTTCTAATTATTAATTTTGTTTTCTTTACTTAGAGGAATCCCTAGACAGCAATGGGTCATTTATTGGAGATTATGATAGTGACGAATCAACAGATGGTAAGAATAAATGTTCAACATTGTTTTAAATACTAATTTTTTATTCATTACCTACAGAAGAAGAATTAGAGGCCGCCGTGAGAAGGGCAAGGGCAGAACTGGAAGGCGAGGTGAGAAGGGCAGAGGAGGAGGATTCGTCAACCTCGGATGATGGTAAGAAACATGATTTTTTTCTTTTTTTTTATGTTAATTCATTTGTTTGTACAGATATGGAGCGACCATAGGAAATAATTATAGTTTTAATTTTTAAATAGTATTTAAGTATAAATAAATATAGTTAAGTTTTAGTTTGTAAATAGTATTATAAGTACATATAAATATAGTTATGTTCTAATTTGTAGATAGTATTCTAAGCACATAAATAAATATATATATATATTATACAAAATGTCTTTTTTTATAATTAAACATAAATAATTAATGTAAGTAAATTCATGTACAAATGTGTTAAAATAAAATACACATAAAAGTACTTACAAAATCATAACTTAATGAATATCTATAGAAAAATAAAAATGTGTGAACAAATAGTCATATTCTTGGTATAAAATACACATAAAACGTTTTATAATTAAAAATAAATAAGTAATATAGGTAAATTCCTGTAAGTACGTACCTATTTATTAAAATAAAAATGCACAGAAATGTGCATGTGCAAAATTTTGTAATTATAGCTGAAATAGATATCTATAGAATATAAATTGTGATCAAATAAAGTTATATTCTTTGTATAAAATAAATACCGTAAACAAAGCACATAAAATAAATTCATTTTTTATGTAATAATAACAACACATTCAAATAAATCTATTTAAATATTTTATAATTAAAATAAGTAATCAATGTAAATAAATTCATGTACTCGCATATTAAAAATAAAATGCATCTAGAAAGATACATACAAAAATTATATACATTACAATTAAAATAAACAACTATAGTAATTAAAATATGCGAACAAATAAAGTTATATTCTTTTTGTAAAATATATAATAATTCAACAGATAAAACGAAATTATATGAGGTATATAACAATATTAACATAAAACGATAACCGAGTATTAGGTGTAAGTAAAAATATTTCATAATTAAAATAAGTAATCAATGTAAATAAATTCATGTACTCGTGTATTAAAATAAAATGCATATAGAAAGATACATATAAAAATTATGTACATTACAATTAAAATAAATAACAATAGTAATTAAAATATGCGAACAAATAAAATTATTAAAATAAGTAATCAATGTAAATAAATTCATGTACTCGTGTATTAAAATAAAATGCATATAGAAAGATACATATAAAAATTATGTACATTACAATTAAAATAAATAACAATAGTAATTAAAATATGCGAACAAATAAAGTTATGTATATTCTTCTTTGTAAAATAAATAATAAATGAACACATAGAAAGAAATTATATACAGTAAATAACAATGTTAAAATAAAATGTTTATTGAGTATTAAATGTAAGTAAAAATATTTTGTAACTAAAATAAGTAACAATGTAAATAAATTCATGTATCCGCTTATTAAAATAAAATGCATATAGAAAGATACATACAAAATTATCTACATTACAACTAAAATAAATAACTATAGTAAATAATGTGTGAACAAATAAAGTGGTATTATTATATATTTATATTTATTCATTAATTCAAGTTTTGTAATATCTATTTAAAAGAAAATCTGAATGAATATATTGTAGACAAAAGATGTGGTAGAAATAAAGTGTCCGGCGCTCGCTTCACCCGGTACCAACCTACCTGCCCAAAGGTTATCGGAGCATAGTTGACCTTTTCGACCTGCTCGAGATACGTTTTACCTGAAGTATATTATATTGAAATTTCGGATAACACAAAGATCTTGTGGACAGTCAGTAGCTCAGTGATTGAGCGTCGGGTTTGGAACCGAAAGGTACCAGGTTCGAATCTGGCTGGCCCCAGAAATGGCATGGAGTTGGGTGGCGCCATTCCTGGTTTTTTTTTGCAATTTGACCGTTGGGCGGACGCGCGGGGGGGGAGGGGGGTTTGGGAGGGGGGTAAATCTATTTTAATGACTAACTATATTTTATTACATACTGTAGTTACAGTATGTAGTAAAATTGTCACTAAAATTTAATGTTATAAGTAGATAAAAATTGTAAAGTCATTGTTTTTTATCTACTCATAACATTAAATTTTAGTGACAATTTTATTACATAATGTAACTATACTTTTTATTTATTATTATACATCTAAACTTACATAATAATTTATATATATACTTATATCTAAAATATGTTTTTATGCACAATGCATTTTTTATTTTATTTTATTTTTTTTTTTTTGTGCATTACTGTTTTTTATGCACAATGCATTTTTTGTGTTTTTTTTTATTTTTTTGTGCTTTTCTTTTGTTTTTTTTTTGTTTCTTAACCTAAATAAAATATAATTAACATACATAACTAACAGATATAACTAACCTAACAATTTACATAATATACTAACTTATAAATAACTCTCCGTCCCGTGTGCAAGTGCCTAATCAAATTTTAAATCTCTCTTCACAGTCGCTAACGCTCTTGTGGACTTGTCCAACTCGATACGATGACGTGCAACCCCGGCTAACAACTCGTTTGCCTGTCGCGTCAATTCAGCGGCCTGACGCAACATTTCGTTAGCCTGGCGTTCCACATCCTCGTCGTTTTGGACAATCCGCAAATTCTCCTCATGTGTTCTCCTAAGTTGACCAAAGTAAACAAGGAAGTTATTATATGCATTTCTGCTGTCAACTTGTGAAAACACCGCCGACTCTATGTCAGAATCCGTATTCTCAGGATTGAGATTCTGACATAAAATCGGCTCTACCTCAGTTGGTGTTGGCGGCAACACCGCACTATTAGAAGGACCGGCTTCTAATAGTGCGGTGTTGCCAGATCCCACAGTCGAAGATCTAACAGATGATTTTACCTGCGGCTTTTTACCCGACGCTGGATGTTTATCTTTTTTTAATGTTTTATTTGAGACCGGGTTCAAAGCTGCAGGTATAATAATCTGTTTTACATTGCCGTCCTTCTGAGAATTATCCACCTTTGGTTTTTTAGATGCGGGTGAAGCCCGACTACAATTCTCAGGTTTCCAATTCTTAGAAGGACGGCTTGATTTCGACTGTGACTTAGACGACGCCGACGACGACATTGATATATTTTTAGTGCCAATTGGCACGTTCTTTTTTTATATTATTTGTTGGCTCTTTCACAAAATCGTCGTCGGAGTCATCACTAGACGTCACCAATGAGATAAGTGAGAGACGTGAACGTTTACGAGTATGAAGAGGTCGCGAATCCTGATGCCCTGACTTAGAGGCTGCTGATTTGTTGCCATCTTTTTTTTATTAGTCAACAAACCTTCAGCCTCTACCTCAAGGTTTTTAGCAATAGCTTCCACCGCTTCAACGACGGCCGCGACATCGGAATTATTTCCTATATCACGGTCTTCGATATGAAGAACTGGAAACTCTGCCACATCAGGATTGTCTAAAAGCGGCATGTGTAGGTAGGCGCCATGTTCTTTTTGTGGTGTGCCTTCGCGTACCTGCGAAGTGCCTCCAGCAGTTGCAGCATTTTCCGTATTTAAACATATATCCTCTAGGATATTTATCCCAGAGGATGGCATTGGCTCAGTAGAATTTGATGCACCGGCATTCAAACAGATGTCCTCTATGATTTTAATCCCAGAACCTGGTGGCATCTGTTCTTCGCCTTTTGGTGCATCACATATAATATTTTGTGACGCCTCTGCCAAAGGGTCAGGGCGTGCACAAGAAAATGCTGCTAATAGTTGTAAATAATTTAATTGCATAACTGCTGGAGTACCAGCCGAACTTTGGCGTCTACCACCACACACTTTTTTATTTTCTCTTACCATTTTTTGAAATTGAATTTACTTTAACACAATTGCACAGATAAAATCACTGCTTGCACACTTGCACACAACACAAAACTTCGAGACGGAAAGAATGTTAGTATCGTCTCAAATGCTGACTAACGCTAACTCTCACCCCTCCAACTCCCACTACAATGAGAGAAAGGGTAACCAATCTTGGCTCTCATTGGCTGAAATGATATACGTCACGAAAAAGCCAAGCTTTAACCCTACTTACTCCCCCACTCCTGGCTCTCATTGGCTTAAACTAACCCACGCTACATAGTGACGCCAAACTTTCGGCGACTACAGCGACACCTTGCCCACGCTACCAACTGGCGTCATCGATAGAGGCGCCAACTTAAACCCTTCAACGACACAACTACTCTTAGATGGTAGAGTACTTCTTATAAGGTTACATGAAATAATTGTTTACTGCAATGACATGACATGAATGTCCTTTTAAGCAACCACAGCGACATCTCGCCCACTCTAAGAAGTGACGTCAAAGATTTTATCGACAGCAATGACATCTTAAACTCTCCAACCATTACGCTTACATGATAGAATCCTTCTCATAAAACTACATGAAATAATTGTTCACTGCTATGACGTCAGATGAATGTTTTTTTTGTTTCATAGGTTGAAAATGTTATTCAGTTGTAATTGCAATTTTTGGATATCCCGCACCACTAAAACACAATAGTTTCTGTTTCAAATATATTTTATTCTATTAAACAATACATGTAAATACCACAATTACTTCTACTTATATTATGTTACATTATGCATATGTCAAAAAATACGGGTGTGAATTTTCCAGCATCATAAATGTTTTAAGCTCTTGACTTTTACGTTAAATAACAATTTTGAATTATTGACTTAACTCAGCTATTGCCGCAAGTAAAGCATCCAATTTCTCATTTTTTTTTACAACACCAACATCATTTATGGCGGCCATCAGCCACTGTATATTTTGTTCTGGCTCACTCTGGAAAAATAATATATCAGAGTGCCCCCAGGGCAAAGTTTTAGTTGTATTGGGAATAACAAAGCGCTTATTATCATGTTGAGACAACGCCACTTTGTTGATTAGTACGGTACAAATATCGTGCAGGCAGCTTCGAAACGTGTTCATTTTTCTAAATATTAGACCTCCCTGTTCAACGATCTTTTTTATAGTCATCTATTGACAGCTGTTTTTGAATAACTGATCTCTTCACACCTTTGGCGTTTTTTAGTTCATTGCCAACAGATTGTACGCAATAAGCTTTTGCCCCTGTACCATAGAAACTAATTATTGGGTCCTCCGGAAACTCATCTTTAAAATTGCCCAAAATAGGGGGGGCCTTTGGGAACATAAAATTATTTACCTCTTTGTAATTACTTGTGTCGAATCTTTCATGGTTCTCTATGATAAAATCGTAAAAGTTATCTGTAATAGTTTTAATAATCAAAGAATCTGTGTCCGTGTATAACAAGGAGGCATTTTCACCAAATTTTTTTTTAATTACATCATAGTAAAAGCTATACAGCACCGTTTTAGACAATTCCAAGATACAAAAACCAACGTAAATTGGTTTGTTATATACAACCTTTAGTTTACCCATATGAATAGCCACAAAATCTTCGGTAAATATTGAACATGTTTTAAAATTAGGGCGCGTTATTAAATTATTCGCACCTACGTCTAATATTCTCCCAGTGAGTAGCCAGCTTTATATCGGTTCTATTGTCTATATTGTCCATTGTTTTTCCAAAAACAGCATTGTTCATTAATTTATATTGGTCTTTTTCAAATTTATTTGTCGCTTTATTTCTCATATCCGTATTCAAGTCAATATATTTCTTTAGCCAAGCTGATTGGTTGAATTTAAGAACTCTATGTGTTTTTATAACCATCAAACCGTTATTAATAGCTTGTTTCAGATTTATATAGTGTACAACATATCGTTTCTTATCATTTAAATTTGGTATTAATTTTGTTAATTTTGATTTTGATTCGGGTGGAACAATACTTTCTACTAGAAATGGGAGGTCTGAATGCAAGTGGTGCAAATCTTCTGGATAATATATGTCTACTTCAAGAACATACCCTTTGGGGCTTTCATATGAAATATTCATAATATCTAATTGCATTATTTCCCCTTCGGAGAGCCACTCAAATCCACTTGTTGGCAATAGTTGCGACATACTATGACCATATAGGTTTGTCGCGTCGAGATATGTAATGAATGATGATGGTTCGTTGGGGTCATAATTGGGTAAAAATTTATTGTTTGCAATGTGCTTCCTCTCTAAACATTGACTAAGTCCTCCGCGTATGCCTCGCTTAAAAAAGTGGATCATATCTATGTCTGTTAACAGTTGTAGCTGTACTCCGGTTAGTTTTAACATGGCATCCCACGATAGACCTGGGGCTGTATAATATTGAGCTGGATCTAGTTTGTATTTAGCCAAACAAATTCTACGAAAATTTTCAAACACATCGCATAAAAGAAGTACGTCTGATTTCAAATAAAGGTCTGAATAGTCACCCAAATTCTGGCATCCAAACAAATTTCACACATCATTAGCTCTTTGGTAATCTCTGTCTGATATGTGTTGTTCATTCAAGTTATCGTAAAATTCCGCCTTAGAAGGCAATTCTGAATTATTTAGTTTCTCCAAACTATCCACAAAACTATAAGGAAATACACCCTTTTGTCTCATTAACTTAAATTTTTCGTTATCATCATAAAAACTTCTCGTTACCATCAATTGATTATCGGATAAATTTTCTCCTAAATTTTGTAACGATGCCGATAAAAACTTAAAACTATCGATAAATCGTAGTTGTACAAATTTCTTTTTCTTTTCCTCTTTATTATTAACGTAATCATGCATGTAAAGATGTTTTGTGAAGGATATGTATTTTTCTTTATTTTGTGCAATTACATCCACTCTATCCTTATGCACACACAGCTCTTTAATAAATAAGTGCGTGTCGTACGAGCTTGTATTGTGTAGTATAACTGGTATAAAATTTGGTAATTTATAATTTAAATTACAGATAGAATGTGTTGCGCCGAATCTTATTTTGCCGGTTAAGTGGCAATGGTCTCTTACTTTCACATCGTTTCCTGTAAAAGGCTTCCCACATATACCGCAAACGGTAGCATTCTGAAAGTCTTTTCTTTCTTGTAGTGTGAGTTTAGCCATTGGGACTATATCTTTCATATGTCTATTATAGACATCCCTTATATCAGCCTCGATACGGGATACAAATACTTTTGCTGTGTCAGACCCTCGGTACAGTTCAAACTTGGAGAGAGAAGTGTCAAAAGAACATTTTATTAAATAGGCGAAAGAGTATGGTTCATGTTTAAATGTTTTATTACTATAAGAGCATTCGGGATTTGGTTCACAGGTATCAATAGGTTTTAGAATGGATTCAAAATCAGCATATACCACGAATGGTACATTCATTTGTTTCTCAAAATTTTCAAATTTTAATATGTTTTCGGGCACCTGTTTACCGTATTTATCAATTCGAAACTGTGTCGAGGGTGTTGTTGTATAAACATGATTACAGTCATGCCTCTGGTGTTGGAACAATTGCCGTTCATTATAAAAATATAATAAACAACCGTCACAAATGTATTTTTTATGTTCGTGCGCAGAAATCTGTGAGAAAACTAACTTAGACAAATCTTTTATCCAGCAATAGTGAGTATTAGCACAATCTATATTACAATGGTGATTTACGCCACAATCGCCAGAAATTAGTAACAAATTTACATGCACATGTCGTTTTGTCTCAGAATAACGCAAAGGTCCAACAACCTCAAACTTTATTCTATTATTTTCAAATTTCTCTTCCAACCCGTACACATTAATTGAAATATTGTTCATTTCCTCAAATTTTGAAATATCTCGCAATTTTACTGGAAAATTCATACCTGTTACATTTAAAACTCTTGAAAAGTGTGGATATAAGGATGTCTCAGATGTATGACCATTTGCAGGGTACAATGCTGAAGTTACAGCCCAAGCAAAACAACACTGATCTTGATTTTCAACATTTACCACCGCCTTCTTATTTTCAATGAAGTTTGGTAATTTAATGTACGACGAACCACCCAGTGGATTATATTTGTTCACATTAACTTCGACAAATGCAATTCGTTCGAGGGCCCATCCTAAAAATAATAAATAATTGTAAATTATTCTGTTCTTACTTTAATGAATATATATACACCTGAATCACGTTCTTGAAACTCTGTAGTTTGGGTTATCATCATATCCACAAAAGTATTCAAAATATCACCCAAATTCATAGATTCATCCAAAATTCTGTTAGAAGTATTAAATGATTTCATATCGGACAATTCTTGTGTATGTAATATATATGTGGCAAACGTTTCCATATTTACTTTTACTATTTTATGAATCCTCAGCACTTCTTCCAACAGATTTAAAATTTTATGTCTTATTTCATTGAAGAACATTACATAGTCTGCATGATTATTTTCACTATGCACTCGATATGTTACAATCCTGTTCTTGAAAGCACTCTGGACAATTTGTACGCCATCTAACAAAGGAACACATGAATTTGTCCTATGTTGTAGCGTTCTTCTATGGGAATTCATTTGCATCGCACTTAGAGTTACATTACAACAATTACATGTTTGCATGTATCTAGATGTTGAAGGAATTGAATCCAGTTTAGGCTGCTTTGCTGCAGGCCCATTATCATGTAAATTTGTACATGACTGCCTCTGATGACGACGCAAATTATCTCCACGTGTAAAACTTGCACCTCAAGAAACGCACGTATACATTTTAGCCTTTATGATAGAAGATTAGCACCACAAATGATCGTCTGTTTACTCCTCTCCCTCTTTTATAATAATACATTCAATAACCCCCCACTTTAATTACTCCCTTCACTCTAATTATCCCCACCGGTCTCATTACCCCCCGCACTCTAATTACCCCCTCTGATTACCCCCGCACTCTAATTACCCCCTATAATTACTCCCTCTAATTACCCCCCGCACTCTAATTACCCCCTCTAATTACCCCCGCATTCTAATTGCCCCCCGCACTCTAATTACCCCCACCACAAGTGGTGGGGGGAGACCCACCACCGCCATTAATACCCTACTAATATCCCAAAATATTATTATGTGATGCAACGTTTAAATTGAACAATTTAAGAATACGTCTATATGTATTGGTAGTTATTGATGGTAATAGCCATTGCGAAATTGTTGGTACATTTCTATTAGCAGATGAAGGTGCAGTTGCCATCAAAAAATGATTGCCATATTTAAACACAATAATCCATCTTGGAATTCAACCATATCAATTATGACTGATAAAGATTTTACTGAAAGAAGTGTATTTAAAGAAGAATTTCCTAATTCAAACTAGCTATTATGTCTGTTTCATGTCTTAAAATTTTTAGAAATAAAATAAATGTAGACTCTATGAATATCACTGCTAATCAATGACTACACGTATTGGAAATTTTGCAAAAATTAGCATATTCAGAAAATGAAATTCAGTATAATTTAAATTATTCTATGTTGAAAGAACTAGATTTCCCCAAAGTCCTTAAATACTATAAGGATAATTGGCATGGTATTCGACATGAGTGGGTACAGGGATTCAAAAAAAGAAAAGTTACTTGCAATACAACCACAACCAATCATCTTTAAAACCTTAACTAAAAGATCAAGCAAGTTTGTCTTAGATATTCCAACATTTATTATTTTTATAAAGATTTATTAACAGAATTTGATGTAATAAGACGAGAAAAAGCCACAAACAAAGAATGGTTTGTATGCAAAGACCCGTAACGCTTTATAAAAAATGTTCAACGATGGACATGTGGTCTCGTTATGTAACACCAGCAACGTTTAAAACTATCGAAAAGGAGTACTTAATGTTAGGTACGGTAGTATTTTTAAATACTACATGCACAGATAAAGAATATTTTTTAACAAATTTGCATGGGAACTATATAAAAACAAAAGTAAACAGTTGTGGCTGTAATTTTTTTATAGATAGAAAACTTCCTTGCAAACATATTTTTGCCTACAGAAAAATTAAAGAAATGCCCTTATTCGATAAGACTTTGGTAAATCAAAAATATACTAAAGAATTTTATAGTAACATAACTTCGGATTTGAAGGACCCAAAATATATTGAAACAAATGATATATCTACAATTTCTGTAATAAATACACATACAGATATTTATACTCAACAGCAAAAATTTAAAGAAATGCAAAATATATGTTCTCACCTTACAACCATTATTTCAGAGCAAGGTACTAAACAGTATAAGAAAACACGAGAACAAATAAATAAAGTTTCTTGCAGATTTGATAAATAGTCATAAAGACTTTATAGTAGTAGAGAATTTTCTTGTTTCGGAAAGTTTCAGTGATAGTGTGTTCTCTGAAGAATTGAATATTAGTTCAGTAACAGAGCCAGTAGTTGTAGAAAATGAACACAATTATTTCCAAACATTATCTAATCATCAGAAAGTAATAAAAGTCTGCAACAGGATTATATGAAATCTAATTTTATCCAGTCAGTCTCCAAACATAATGAAAATACTGTTCCTACAGTTATGCTTGATTCAATTACAGTTGAAGAAAACTATATTAAAAATTAATTAATTTTGACAGAAGATAGTTTATACCGAAAACCTTTCAGTGGAGATTGATGCTAATCAAAATGTGTTACCAGCAACTAATGCCCAGAATTTAATGTTATTACAGAATAAATATATTAATGAAAATGCAGACCTTAGTACCATAAAACTACCCTTACGAAAAAGATATAGAGGAAGATCAAAAAATAATGATATTACTGTAGTTTGACTTAAGAGGTTAAAAAAAGAGCTAAACCCCAAACATTTGCTAATAAAAGATTGTACCAAAGACAAAAACTAATATTAGAATGTTTTTTACAAAAACATGAACTTACCAAAGTATTATATTACAATCAGCTGATTACCAAAGATTATTTGCTTAATAATATATTACCTGACAATATTAATTGTATGATTTTCGAAAATGAAATTAGTCTTTATGAAATTAAAGCATAATTTTCATTTGACGCTTTTCCAAAATTTGAGGATTTACTTAAAGAAAGAAAACTATTTAAAACATATGCTTGTTCAATTTGTAATTGTGAGATTATAAACATATCATCTTGTAATTCCATCCGCTGTAATAGTTGCCTTAAATGGTTGCATATTGAATGTGTTGAGTTGACAAAAGGAATGAAAACTTATTTTTGTATAGAATGTTCCCGTTCCGTCATAAATGTTTGTTAACCAGTTGTTGAAAATATTTATACAGGGTGATTTATAAGTTGGTACTTTTTTTCACTGTAGAATATAGAACTCATTAAAATAAGCACATTTTCAAATAACTTTTTTTTTATTAAACGAAAAATAAAAAAGATATGGCCTTCAAAATTTCTTAGGTTCTTATCTTTCTTCTTTCATATCTATTCTATTTTTCCTTTAATTAAAAAAAATTTATTTGAAAATGTTCCTTATTTTATTGAGCTCTATACACTGTGAAAAAAACGGATCAAATTATGCAAAAAACTACAGAAAAAACTGATCGTCAACATTTTTACTTTTCGTTTAATTAAAGAAAGTTATTTGAAAATTTTGCTTATTTTAATGAGTTCTATACACAATAAAAAAAAATTATCAACTTATGAATCACCCTGTATTTCAGACATATGTTTGAGGAAATGAATTCGAACAAATTGCTAAATAGAAATGTGTTTCCTTTTGTTAGTATTCTATATTTTTGCATACTACAATATGTGTTACCTATATACTTACCTAGTATATACGTAATTTTATACGTATATCTAAATGTATATTTCTTGGTTTTTTATAATCAAAATTTTATTTGTATTTAAACTTTAGGATATCTAAGAATTAATGTTTCTTTGTGATTATATTTTTATGCAGAATTGTTAACGAATATACTATTTAATTTTCTACATGTGCAGTTTTATTTCATCTGATAACTGGTATAACTTGTAAAATTTGGTGATAGTCAATGTTTCTGCTGTTTTCAAATGTTCGGAACCCTTGACAACTGATAAAAGAATCCGACCGTTCGGAAACCGTAATAAATAGACCTAGGATCCGACCGTTCGGAAACAGTGATAAATATACCTAGGGTTCCGAGCGATCGGAGACCTTGATAAACTTTCACGAATTCCGAACGATCGGAACTCTAAATTCTCCCTAAAGGAAAATCGGCAGTTGACTTATCTGATCAAATGGCTACATATTCAAGTCCATTGCGTAAAACAGTTAAATGGTACAGGAAATTAGCAATAGAATTGATTCTGACTACATCAATAGTAAATGCATATGTGCTATATACGGAAGTCACAGGAAATAAAAATAAAATTGTAAAATTTCGTATGAAAATCGTCCAGTACTTGTGCAGTAAAACGGAGGAAGAGAGGCAAGTTCATGTTAGATTCCATGAATTATAAACAAAAATCATTCGATCCTACAATGTAACAGAATGACATCATTATTATTTGTTTTTAGTTAACAGAACGTAAGATTAATTTGCTGATATAGACATAATATGCCGTAATCGGGGGCTACTTGCACACCCCGGGGTAACTTGTTCACCTATGACATCGATTTATTATTTTATTTATATTTCTTAGATTTTTTGTTTTTTTTTTTTTTTAGGTTTTAGGTTTATGTTTTTTGTTTCAGATAAGTTTTAAGTAGCCATGGTTAGGAACTACGAAAGAGTGCCTGGGTCCAGAACCTACCGGGACTTCACTGAAGAAAATCTTGAAAATGCTTTGGAGGCCGTTAGGGCCGTAATGTCAAAGAAAATGACGGCGCAAACTTATGGAATCTCATGGACAACAATTGCTCGGAAGCTTCTTGGAAGAAATATGCAGCCAGTTGGTTATCCAAAGGTTTTGTCCAGTCAAGAGGAAGCCAGCATTGCAGAGACACTTGGTGTTGTCGCCAATTGGGGTTTCCCCCTAACCAAACTGGATGTGAGAACTGTAAACGCAAAATACCTCGAAAAACAGGGAAAAGCAGTTGCAGTCTTCAAAAACAATATTCCCGAAGAAGATTTCCTCAATTCATTTATTCAGAGAAACAAGCAAGATGAATAGAAAGGTCTATTCATCTTGTGTCAAACATAAAAAAGATCTAGAGCTTCTGTCGATCGTAAAGATATTTTGAATTTTTTCAACAATATCAATAATGCTTTGAATGATGTGGAAAACTTCAACATATATAACTACGATGAAACTAATGTCACCGACGATCCAGGAACAAAACAGGTCGTTGTTTCTCGAAACATCAAAAGAGTTGAAAGGGTCCAAAACTACTCGCGCACCTCTATTAGTATCATGGTGTGTGGAACTGCAAATGGTGATTTGCTTCCCCCTATGGTTGTTTATAAATCGTCGAATTTGTATGAAAATTGGACACAAGGTGGCCCCCTAGGAACGAAATATGCCAGCAGCCCAAGCGGATGGTGGAATTTGTTTGAGGTGTGGTTTTTCAAACTCCTCCTGCCTCATATCAAAGAAACCTGAAAACCAGGTGCTACAACCATTGCTGTAGGCGATAATCTTGCCAGCAATTTTTCGCCTGCAGTCAATCAATCTTGCAAAGAAAATTACATCTACATAACTCCTTTCCCCACTAATGCCACTCATTTAATGCAGCCACTTGATGTGGCAGTATTCGGTCCCATGGAAAGATGTTGGAGACAGATTATCGACACTTGGAAGAAAGAAAATCGATATCCTGGAAACCTTCCGAAAGAGCAGTTTCCCGTTTTGCTTACTAAATTATGGAATGGCATCTCAGGAACTGTAAGCCAAAATTTGATATCTGGATTTAGAGCAACGGGCCTTTTTCCTCCTGATCCAAACGAGGTGCTAAAAAGGATTCCGGATGGTTTAACAGACGATCAAGCCAGCATAGGAAGGTCTTTAGACGCTTCGTTGATTGATCTTCTAAAAGAACACCGAGGAATCGGCAGCAAAAAGCAGAGAAAAAGCCGGGGCAAAAAAATGCAGCCTGGTGCAAATTTAGTTGTACAAACCGTAAATGCAACTGTGTCCACGGAACTTGATGTAAACAACGATGACACTACCCCTGAACTGCAAGATGCTCCTGAATGTCCTGGTGTAATGGGTCAAAAGAAAACGAAAATAAAGAAACAGATTTCAGTACGACCTAGAGAAAAAAGTCAGAGACAGAAAGAGACTGAGTCAAATGCAAAATGTGGTATTTGCCTTTGCAACTGGTAAGACTATAAGCACAAACTCGAGTGGATAAAATGTGCTCAATGCCAGAAGTGAATATGCGGCTTTTGTAACAATGCAAGTGAAGACCCTTATTTCACCTGCGAACGCTGTACAGATTCAGAAGACGAATACAATGAAAA
This sequence comes from Rhamnusium bicolor, assembly GCA_029963845.1. NCBI lineage: Eukaryota > Metazoa > Arthropoda > Insecta > Coleoptera > Cerambycidae > Rhamnusium > Rhamnusium bicolor. The sequence goes on along the minus strand of JANEYF010004629.1, from coordinate 226,477 downwards.
TATTGACGTATCTGATGCCGACAAAAACTATGTCCCTAGTGATTAGCAGGATGCCATAATTATTATATCGGAGAAGAACCTATTTTTTTATATGTTAGAGAATTATTTTTATTCTCATTCTAAGATTGTTTTGTGAGTGTTATAAGTTTCTTTTTTTGTTAATAATTCATTTTAGAATGATTTTGTTAATTTTATAGAATAAACGAGATTTCTCAAGAAGTATTTTTCTCTCAAATAAAAAAAATTGACTCAAAAACTGCTAGGACCCATATATTTTTTTTTATATTTAATTCCGGGGTAACATGTTCATAAAACGAGTTTAAATAGCCAGTTTCATACACTTTTATATAAGTGAACAAGTAGCCCCAACCCCGGGGCTACTTGGTCACCCCATACATTTTTTTTTCCAAAATTTTTTTCACAATTTAAAATTTCTGCATACGTAAGTCGGTGTATTTTGGTATTGTCGATACAGCCAAATTTTTTCTACATTCAAATATTGATTCGTGTGAAAGTTATTTCAAAATAAGTGGTTAAAAGGTGTTCAAGTAGCCCCCGATTACGGTAGTTGTTTTAAAAAACTTAGAAGTTAAGTTCAGCTCTTAGTTGTATTTTTCACCATTCATTGATACATACGACATTAAACGGCATCACTTAAAATTAAGGTGTTTGATTTACCCATACTTACAGGTTATGGGCCCAGATAACGTGTAAAATAATTAATTAATAATCAAATTAGACAACTTAAAACTAAATCAAAAGAATGTGTTGTGGTTAAGTGCATAAGTGACAATAAAAATGGACACACTAAAAACTAAAAACATAGTGCCATTTAATGGACAAAGGTACAGTATTTGGAAGCGCCGAATACGCGCATTATTAAATGAGTTAAATGTAGGTAAGTTGAAAGTAATTGATGAAGATCCTTTTGAGATGGTTGATGATGAGTGGGCTAAAGCCAAAAAAACAGCAAAAGGTGTCGTAATACAGTACCTATGTGATTCATTACTCAGTTTTGCTGAGGAACACATTACAGCTAAAGAAATTGTGCAGCAATTAGACACGTAAAAGTCTTCCATCTCAACTGGCAATAAGGAAACAATTATTGGAGATGAAATTTAAAGGCGATACTCCATTAATAACCCATTTTACTCAATTTGAAGATTTTATGATTGGTGCACAATTAACCGAGACTGTGAAATTGCCCATTTGTTATTAACCTTGCCAGCTGACTATAATGGTGTAATCACAGCGTTGGAGACATTAGCAGAAGAAAACATAACTCTTGCATTTGTTAAAACCCCTCTATTAAACCAGGAAGTTAAACTAAAAAATACTAATACAACAAGTTTAAAAGTGCTACACGTCGAGACTGCCAAAACAAAATTTGAACAAAAACCTGGCAATCAACAAACCAGAACAAACTGGATAACCTCACGCAAACCATGGAATGGAAACTTCAACCAAACACAAAATAGAAGTCATCAGTACAAATCGAAAAATTAAAGAAACAAACCAAATAAAAGATTTTCAAACATGAAATGTAACCACTGTGGCAGACCGAATCACATGAAAAGCGATTGTTTCTACTATAAAAGGATGATACAAAATAAGGGTGATAACCAGGAAAACCGACGCCGAACAATTCAAACTGTACAAACCACTTCAAACAGTGAGAGTAGCTTTGCATTTATGGCAGGAAACTTTAACACTCAACCCACAAAAGAAGATATAAATTTCTTGCTAGATAGTGGTGCATCAGATCATCTCGTCAATACTCTTGGAATGTTCAAGGAAATGGTGGATTTAATGCCTCCGTTAAAAATTTCCATTGCAAAAAATGATGTGTTCATCATGGCAACAAAAATAGGTTCCATCCCTGTAATCACAAACTTGGGAGTAGAAGGTGTTCTAGAAGATGTTCTATACAGTTCTGAGGTGCCGTACAATCTACTATCAGTCCGTCGGATTCAACAAGCTGGGATGTCAGTAATATTTAATGAAACTGGTGAAGTTGAAATACAAAAGGATGGTAAGACCCTCCTAACTGGTAAATCTTTAAATGACAATATCTGTTACTTTTAAAATTAATAAAAATGATATTTCGAATTAAAGTAATTTGGTATTTAATAATACATCATCATCAAAACATAAAATTTGGCACGAACGTTTAGGTCACATTGGGAAAACTAAATTTATTGAATTAAAAAATAATGAAATGATCGATGATGCTAATCTGATTAAACAAATCTATCCAAATAATGATATATGCGAAAGCTGTATTTATGGAAAACAATCTAAATTACCTTTTTCTAAAAGCAAAGATAAGAATTTTATTAAAAGACCATTATTTATTATTCATAGCGATGTGTGTGGTCCAATTACACCTTTAACATATGACAACAAAAATTATTTAGTTGTATTTATTGATTCATACACACTATACACAGTAACGTATCTCCTTACACTCAAATCTGAGGTTTTTGCAGTTTTCAAAGATTTTGTCGCAAAAAGTCAGGTGCATTTCAATCTCAAAATAGTTCATTTATATTGTGATAATGGGGGTGAATATCTGGTTAAATGAATTTAAAGATTTTTGTGTACAGAATGGGATTAGTTATCATTTAACAGTACCCCACACTCCAGTACAAAATGGTGTAGCAGAACGAATGATAAGAACGATCACAGAAAAAGGTCGTGCAATGGTCAGCGGTGCTGATTTAAATAAATCATTTTGGGGCGAGGCAGTTTTAACTGCTACATATTTAATCAACACAGCCCCCACAAAAGGTTTAAATATAAATAAAACACCATATGAACTGTGGCATAATAAAAAGCCCAGATTAAACCATTAAAGAATTTTTGGTTGTACAGTTTACATGCATAATAAAACCAGAAAAACAAAGTTTGAAGAAAAATCTTTGAAAGGTATACTGGTTGTTTATGAACCCAATTGTTTTACTGCCCGTGATGTAATTATGGATTAGATTAGTTTTAAAATTACAAGGCCACAATATGAAATAAAAACATTAGAAAATGAACCTAATAAATCTTGTCATACCAGATAAACAACTGTGCCTTGACGATGGCTCAAATAAACAAAATATTATTGAACCTAAATTGCGACAAAGTGAAAGGATTAAACAACTTGCAAAAATTTCCTATAATGAAAATGATTATGATAATTATTTATTATGTGCACAATCCCTAGTCTGTTCTAGTCCCATGTCATATAATGAAATAAAAACTAGAGATGACAGAATTCAGTGGGAGCAAGCAGTAAAACATGACTTAAATTCTCTAATAATAAACAATACATGGTTTATAGTACCGCGACCGCGTGATAAAAATATTATCGATTGTAAATGGGTACTCACAATTAAACATGATGAGTTCGGAAACCCAATGAAATATAAGGCGCGTTTAGTTGCAAGAGGTTTTAGCCAAAAATATTTAGTAGATTACGATGACACCTTTGCGCCCGTGGCCAGAATATCAACTTTTAGGATTTTATTGGCATTTGCAAATCAGTTTAATTTATTAGTCCACCACATGGATGTGAAAACTGCATTTCTAAATGGTAAATTAAACGATGAAATATATATATATATATATATATATATATATATATATATATATATATATATATATATATATATATATATATATATATATAGGAAATCGCAGAAGGAATAAAAGCTAAAAAAGATAGTCTGTAAATTAAACAAGGCAATATATGGACTTAAGCAAGCGTCTAGATGTTGGTTTCAGTTATTTGATGAAACTTTAAAACAAATAGGGTTTAAAAATTCCTCAGGAGACAGATGCCTTTATCTTTTAGATAATGGTCATATCAACAAAAATATCTACCTATTATATGTTGATGATTTAGTAATTGCAAGCGCAAATATACAAACCATGACAAGTTTCAAGCAATATTTAATGAAACAATTTAGTATGGTCGATATGAAAGAAATAATTTTTTCTTAGGAATTAAAGTTAAAAGATCTGATGACACAATTACATTGGACCAAAGTGCGTACTTAAAAACAGTGCTAACTAAATTCAATATGCTTGCTTGTAAACCTGTCAACACGCCCTTGAATGTAAACTTAAATTATACAGCCTTAAATTCTGAAATAAATTATGAAGCTCCATCAAGGAGACTAATTGGATGTTTAACAAATTCGCGGACAGTGTCTGCATATGCAGACATTTTGGTAGCGATATGTAGGGACAGATCTGCATATGTAGCCCCATATCTGAGCTCTCATATAGACACGTCTGCAATTGCAGACGATTTTTTCTATAAATTTTTATGTACATTCAAGCTTCCTGTCCATGTACATCACATAAAATCGGAAGGCACTGTCCATATACAGCAAATTAAGGTTGAGCACCTCGTCGGATCTCCGATCCACATTTGTGGACATATTTTCGTAATTTTTTTTTAAATTGACCGCACTATAAAAACGTCAATTCTAGTAATCTATGGTTTCAATGTTACTAGACTGTTGTCCCTCTAGCAGTGAATGGTTGAAAACATGTTTCAGTGGAATCTTGATGAGATCATGGCGTCGACTAGTGCATCAGCTGATGGAAATTCCCGTCCAGTACGAAGTAAGTTGAAAATTTTAGTTCATGATTTTATGTTTCCCCTTAACTTATGTTACTACCTGATTCTTAAAATGTACAAGTTTGTTCCCCTGTATTCATTTTTTGAATTGTTCGTTACGTTTTTTTTGCAATAACCTAACAAATTTATTTGTACACGCTTGTGTATCATGGTTCTCCACACCAATTTTATTTGTACACATTTGTGGGGGTCAGAACTAAAATTTTGTCAATATTTCTTTTTGTTCCTAAAGGATTTCTTGAACCAGTTATTAATTTACATTGATTTTTTACCTGTTACAGACCGAAAGGTTCAGCTGACTGATAAAATTCTGGAACAAAGTGACTTTTATGCGACAGAAGACGAACAGGATTTTGAACCAGGAACTCACTGGTCTGAGTCTGATTCATCTTCCGAAGATAATGAAAAACCACACACTTTAATTTTCAGTCAAGTAAGAGATCGTGAAAGTGATGATGGGTCGTCTAGTGAGGGCAACAGTCAAATAAATGATCATGAAAACGATGATAGGTCTTCTAATGACGGCAACGATTCTTTTGTGCCACCAACGTCAACACCAACCATGGCAACACGATAAAAGAGTACTTATTCCCCAAAAAGAGCTAGACTAGCCAACAAAGCTACAGCAGCAAAAAGAGATAAACCACCGAAGGTCACATAAACAGCTAGGAAGAAGCAGAAGCGTCCTGTTCCTAAAAATGGAAAGACATAGAAGACAAATTCCCTAACTTTGATCCAATTCCCCAAAATGCTCACGACCGACAGGTGTATAGTCCAATAGATTACTTCAGTGAATACTATGATAGAAACATTTTCATAAAACTAGCTCAGAACACAAATATCCACTACCTTCAAACTGAGAGTAAAATGTTAAACACAACAGATTCCGAAATTCGTAGTTTTGTAGGCATTACTTTATTGATGAGCACACTCGGATTTCCTAAAATTCGCATGTAATGGTCCAAAGGGACTAGAATTCCATTAATCGCCGACAACATGAACAGAAACAGATATTTCACTCTAAGAAATAACATCCATGTCGTGAACAATCTAGAGGTTACTAATGAAGAAAAGGCAGAGGACAAGCTGTGGAAAGTCAGGCCAATAATAGATGCATTCCATACAGCCGTTCTGTGTCTTCCACGCGAAAAGAATGTTAGCATTGATGAACAGATGATACCATTTTCTGGGCACGTTAGTGTTCGTCAGTATGTACCGAGAAAACCGAACCCCACCGGCTTAAAGAACTATGTCTTAGCTGCACCAGACGGAACAATTCTAGACTTTGAAATTTATCAAGGGAAAACTACACAATTTCCAGAAGACACAGAGAACTTAGGAAGTGGTGGAAGGGCAGTTATGCGCTTAAGTGAAACCTGTCCACCAGGTACAAATATGTACTTCGACCGTTATTTTACTAGTGTTCCTTTGTTTGACAAATTAAAAGAGAAGGGCATTTTGGGTACAGGAACAACTATGTCAAATAAATTTCCTAATGTAGGATTCCCAACAGATCACGAAATGAAAAAATTGGGCAGAGGATCAATGAGAGCAAAAGTAAGAGAGGATAAAGACATGACCCTAATTAAATGGATGGACAATAAGGCCGTAACGATGGCATCTACATTTCATACTGTAACACCAATTCACCAATGTAAAATATACTCAAAGCCGGATAAAGCATACATAGACGTCCTCCAGCCCGCGGTTGTCCGAAATTATAATGTTAACATGGGTGGAGTTGATTTGGTAAATAGGATGATTGCAGCCTATAGGAGCTACCACAAAACTAAGAAATGGCCTGTAAGGATAATCGAACATTTCATGGATTGTGCGGCGATCAACACATGGCTTCAGTATAGAAAAGACTGTAAGGCGATGAAGGTAAAAAAAATCTGATATTCTAGATCTCATCCATTATAAAATAGATCGCTGAGTGTTTATTGAAAGGAGTTTTATCCAGGAGGGAATTAGCAGAGGACGAGAGGGATAAATTGGAGGAGGACGCAGAACAAACTATACCCCAAGGACAGAAAAAGAGAGCAGGGAGGCCTGCAACCGTTCCATTACCACCCCGTGAAGCCGCAAAATACAAAGTGCTACATTTACCCAAAGCAATGGACTTGAAGGACGCGCCAAGATGTCGAAATCCTGGATGTAAACAGCGAAGCAGGGTAAAATGCATTAGTTGCAACATCTACTTTTGTGTCGCAAAGAAACGGGATTGTTTTGTGGAATTCCATTCCTAATATCATAGTGTTCATTCTTTTATTATTTGTATTTTTTAAAACTTAAAATGAAGTATTAAAATTAATAAACTAATCACAATTTCTATAAGTACACAATTGTGGACGCTGGGTTTGTACATGTAGTTTATGCAGTAGAGAACCAGTCGCCACATTTGTGTCAAAATTATCGTACTGCCACCTGTTGAGAATTTTAAAATTCAAGCGTGGATTATACTCCAAGAAGTTGCTATACATGGCGCAACATGCATTAATTTCATTTTAAACGCATATGTGATATCTGGGTCCCCCACGAGGATATACCCCCCTCTTTTACTGAAATGCATAATCGCCTGTGCGTCACGTCTGCTATTGCAGACGGCAATCAGTGCATTGCTAATAGGCCAATTGGGTGGGTGTTCCAGCATGTATTGACTTGTGCGAGTTTGTATGACACAATGGAGAATCAAGAAGAAGCTCGGTTATTAGCACTGTACAATGAAGTTGATTCAGATTAATTTGAAAATGATGAAGAGGAGGATCCTTTCGATTGTGGGGGTGACGACATCGATCGAGATCCAAATTATACTGATAATGAGAGTGATTCTGAAAATGATGATACCGAGGCTAGTGACTATAGAAGCGATGAAAAAAATGAGTCAGAGGTTAGTGACGAAGCAGACGACAATGCTCAGGTTGACGATGGAGCGGTGGCTGCGAATGAACCAGAAAATATGGAAGAGGGGCAATGGGAAAATAGTGTAGCAGATATACCAAATTATAACTTTGACACGAATACATCCGGTGTAAAAATTGACTTAGGTGCAAGTATTCACCAAGTTATGGACAAATGAAATCATGGACTTGCTAGTAAACTGCACGAACAAATACGGAAAGGTTATGACAGAATCATATCATCCCCACACAAAGAATTCTAGATCAAAATCATTCAAGGACGTAACGAGGGAAGAATTGGAAGTTTATTGATCTTTCTCTCCTTCAGGCACAAGTAGGCGTACCTTATATACGAAAAGCTTTTTTCATACAACCCTCTATACTACTATCCCATATTTTTGAGTACTATGTCAGGGAGAAGGTATGAACAAATATTACGTGCATTTAACTGTACAGATAATGAAGACAAAAGCAGACTTGGAAAAATAAATGCATTACTACATAAAGGAATATCAAATTTTCAAGCTGCTTATGAACCAGAAGAAAATTTATCCCTAGATGAGTCTTGCTACTATACAGAGGCAGACTAAGTTTCAGGCAATATATAAAGGGAAAAAGGGCCAAATATGGCATAAAGTTTTATGAGCTCTGCTCGCCAAACGATTATGTACATAATATAGAATTGTACCAAGGGAAAAATGAAATTATTGATGCTTCGGAATCTAAAGTAAATGGTGTAGTTCTAAGGTTAATGACACCATTTTTGAATAAAGGCCCACCATTTGTTTATGGATAACTACTATAACAGTGTTGGTTTGGCCAATAAATTATTACAGTTGAAAACGCACATTACTGGTACTTTACGTTCCAACAGAAAACAGAATCCCAAAGAAATCACTACTCAAAAACTAAAAAAAAGAAAGATTATATATAGGTCAGAAAAGGTAACGTGTACGTAACTAAGTGGAAAGACAAACGTGAGGTCCTATGTATTACTACCAACTACAATCCGAAAATAATCGAAGTTGCAAACCGATATGGAATTATGAAGCTAAATTGCCCAATACAATAAGTATATGTCAGGTGTAGATCGCAGCGACCAGCTTACTTCGTATTATTCTTCTCCACGCAAGACTCTGCGTTGGTATAAGAAAGTGATATTTCATCTACTTGACTTAGCTGTGATGAATAGCTATATATTATTTCGAATCCCTCAAAAATCTAAAATTACACTGCTAAATTTCAGAGAAAGGCTGCTTCGTGAATTAATACATCTATCGGAAGATATAAAAGATGGCAGAAGACTAGGGAAGAAAACACCTAACATTCCCAACAATGCACTGAATGATGGTAATATACAACATTTTCTTGAAAAAAATCCCAATTCCGGAAGGTTACAAACGAAAAAAGTTATTTCCTTCGTTGTAGATTATTGTTCCAAACAAGGCAAGCGGTCTCAGTCATCCTGGACAAATCAAGCATGTGACAACAAACCCGTCTTATGTGTTGGAAGATGCTTTGAAATACATCATAATCAATAATTTTTTCATTATTTAAATTATCTCTTCAGTTTTTAATTTTTTACCAAAGTCCAATTTGAGGCTGTTTTGAACCTGCGTAAAATACAACTATTTTGTTTCATTGTAATATTTATATTTATACTAATGAAAAAATATTTTATATTTGTTTTTAATGAGTGACAAATTATTTGCTTTGTTGGAATTATCTGGAGAAGTGCGAGACGCTCTAGCATCACCTATTACGGATCGGTTTGTGGAACTTCCACTTCTTAAGTGGGATTCTACTACTGAGCGAAATGTAAGTGATGTCGAAACGTTAAGTGTTAATCCCGCGATGAAAATAATGATATGGCAATATTATGTATTAACGAGCCGAATGACGATTTTTGGAACAAAATAGATTTCGATTTGTTAATAAATAATAGTGAACACCAAAGTGGCGGCGTAACTTTTGCAGTTGCGGCGTCGAGTTCCAAGGCTGACGTCGTGGAACTCGAGGCCAATGTTTCACTAGGTACGCCGCAAATACAGTTAGAAACTGCGGCCGAACAAGTGGTGAATGAGGCTCAAACCCATCAGATGCAATTACCGCCTCTGGAAGTTATTTACAAAAATGTTACACCTGTGGGTACACCAACAGCGCCTTTAAGCCCAGTAATAACCCCTTGAAACAGCGGAAAAACAACATCCTTGACGGGTTATTGCAAAAGGGTGAAAACGGCGAGTTTGCGACAACAATACAAAAAGGTGGTGCAAAAAGCCGCCCCTACCGTCGAAAATAAAAAACCACGTGCGGCAACAAACAAAAAGTCGCGCGTGGTGAATAAATCAGCTACACCGTCGAGTAGTGGGGTTAAAAAACCCATACGCTTAACTACTAGCTCGACGGTGGTCAAATCTTCGCAAATCGTGACAACCAATTTCCCAGAGCGGCGAATTTTATCTTGTGTGAGTGATCTTCAGATGTCTCAAGACCACCAAAAAGATATATTTAGCGATGTTCTGTTGATGATTAACGGTTTTGAGATGAGGAAAACTCGTCTTACGAATGCCGTTCAAAAAAGTGACGAACGGCGTCGCGAATTATCAAAAATTTGCGATTCTGACGTCACTGAAATACGGGGATTAGAGGGCGAGATTAAAAGACTGCAGGATTTACTCGAACAACGTAACAACGTTGCTCGAGTAAATCAACAAAACCTTGTTGATTTTAACTCGTCTGATACTAATACCGTATTGAATTGGACAAAATAACTAAGAGGCTTGGCATATGTCATAATTACGTAAACAAAGAGTTGCGCAAGTTTTCAGTTTGTTAATTCAATCTTGAGATATTTAAATTTCTATAAACTTCACATTTCAGTGTAGATCCCTATTAAATCATTTTAGGCAGCTACTAAATAAGTTGGTAGTTCCAACTAGTGGATGGAAGCCTAACTGTCTAAAGTATTTTAATATTTAATGTAGAGCCCGCAGTTACCCAGAGAGAAAACCGAAATTAGGAGAACTGTGGTTGACAGCAAAGGGTAACTGTGGTTCCGTATTTGTGTTCCTGGTTTCAGTGTATAGACGAACAGTTTTGTTCAAAAACAAATAAATTTACTTAAAAGTGTGTTAAGATATTATTAAATACTATATTGACTTATTCGAATGCTTTACTTTTAAAATGGCAAGAATTTACGTTAGAAAAACAAATCGTGACGTTGGAGGTAAATATTCAAAGGAAACTTTAGAGAAAGCAGTAGTGGCTGTAAGATCAGGAAAATATTCACTAAAAAGAGCTGCAAAAGAATATGGAATACCCAAATCTACATTAGGATTGAAAGCAAAAGGTTGGCGAGGCAGACCATCGGCGGAACACTCAAATGGTAAATATTTTTTTTAGAATTATCTAATAGTAAAGTTTGATTATCTATTTATTTCATTAGGGGTACCAGGTGGAAGGTAGAACAGCACTTTCTGCAGAAGATGAAAACAAACTAGCTTTGTTAATAAAAATAATGAGTAAGTGGGGCTTTGGCCTAACACGCAAAGAAATACTTAATACAGTATAGACATATGTTCAGCAAAACCATCTCAAAACTCCATTTCGAAATGACAGACCCGGAGAAGACTGGTTTCTGAAGTTTGCTAGCGTCATAGACTATCAATTAAAAAACCAGAATTAATTGAATCAGCTCGTGTACGACAACAGAGTGATCCTTTCATTATGTATGACTTTTTCGATAAACTAGAGATTATTATGAATAAAAAAAAATTACACGAACATCCCAGTAATGTACGGAATCCTGACGAAACCTCGTTTAATTATGATCCAAAAAATACTAAGGTTGTAACTGGTGTTGGTGAAATTGCTCAAAGACAGACAAAAGAATCCGGAAGAAAAACTACTACGGTTCTTGCTTGCGTCAATGCTAATGGATTTATAATGCCACCAATGATTTTACATAAAGGCAAGCGATTGTGGGACAACATGTTCGGCTCAGACGAATTTCCAGAAACTTCATACTACGTATCAGAAAATGGGTGGATGACCGAAGTGGTATTCCATCACTGGTTCAAAGGCATATTTTTAAAAGCGTGTACAGAACGACCGGCTTTGCTAATATACGATAGTCAGCTATCACACATTTCGCCAGAATTAATTGAGTTGGCTATAGAAGAAGATGTTACGATTTTAAAATTGCCACCGCATACTTCTGCGATGTTGCAACCCTTAGATGTTGTCGTTTTCAAGGGCCTAAAATCTTCTTGGGACGCTTTGCTGACAGACTGGCAACGTAGAAATGTGGGAAAATAACTAACAAAATGCGATTTTTCTAATCTCCCGGGAAAGGCATGGAATCATAATATTAGAAAAGATTCAATTATCAATGGCTTTCGTAAAACAGGAATTTTTCCTCTCAACAGACAGGCGATTCCAGAAGAACGATTTGATCCTGAAAAATTGAAACGTTATAAGGAACAAAATAATCAATTAATCAGTGCTGCTGAAGAAAATAGTTTAGTAGATACCAATATTGAGAATAATAATCCTACAGTAGACACTGAGAATGTTTTAGACAATAGTACATCTCAGGCATCAGTATCTTGGGAAAACATTTTACTTTCTGCAATTAAACCAACTGAAAAGTCAGAACATCGAAAACAGAGGAAGAGAATAGATGTGGCTGAAATTATTACCACAGAAGCATATCTTAATACACTAAAGTCTGCAAAGTCTATTACAAAATCAATAAAGAAAGGTAAAAAGCAAGCAAAAAACCAAGTAAGCAGTGATGAAAATGAAAGTGCTACAGTTTATGCTGAAAGCAATGATTCATACGAATCTGAAGGAGAAGAAAACGATCAAGAAGTCATAAATTCCGCACAAGAACCCAATAATGATAACATGGTTTTGGGGAGATACATTATTGTAAGAGCCAAGAAAAGGGCAATTAGTCATTGCATTGGAATATTAATGAACAAAGAAAAAGAATACATAGAAGTCAAGTGTTTGAAGAGGTGTATTGGATACATTTTTGAATTTGGATCCGAAGATCGTGTAGATCAATTTAGTTATGATGCTGTAGTTGGAATTCTTCAATTTCCAAAAGTAACCAACGGAAAATTAAATTTTTTTGAAGACAAGCAAGTATAAGAATATCCAATAAATAGCCCAATATGTATCCTATGAATTAATATGTATTTTATGAAATATATTGACCATTATTTTTTGATAAGTTGAATAAAAATATTTTTAAAAATGTATATATTAATAATTCACAGATACCCCATGTCATTTTAATGTATTTTAAATGCTTTACACAGCGTCGTTCACAGTTGGCTCACTTCGGTCCACAGTCACCCCCAAAAGTGCGGGTAACTGTGGACCCACATAGCTAAAAAAATATATATGTGTACGAAAGGTAAACGGTAGCCTCATGCACTTCTGCATATAAAGACGTGTTTAAAAGTAAGTGTAGTTATATCTTAGAAGGTTTTTACAGAAGTAAAAGTTTGAATTTAGTAGTTTGAGGGTAACAAAGAGAAACTTTTTCGGTCCACAGTTGCCCCACTTCACCCAACATGTTTAATTGTTCCTTTTTTTTTGCAAAATTTTGCATGTTATACTTTTTCCCAAATTGTAGAATATATGTTTAATTATTGTTCCGTTACTTTTTATGTATTGTTTAAACCAAATGTTTCGCACATATTGTGTGTTTTTGTAAATTGTAGAATATGTATTTAATTGCATATTTTCTACCTTGCTTTTATTGCAGTTTTGCACAAACGTGCGTTTTTTTTTTTGTAGAATATAAGATTTATTATATCTTCATCTGTTTATTTTGGAATTTTTTTGTATACATAATGAGTGACAAATTATTCGCTTTGTTGGAATTATCTGGAGAAGTGCGAGACGCTCTAGCATCACCTATTACGGATCAGTTTGTGGAACTTCCACTTCTTAAGTGGGATTCTACTACTGAGCAAAATGTAAGTGATGTCGAAACGTTAAGTGTCAATCCCGCGATAGATGAAAATAATGATATGGCAATATTATGTATTAACGAGCCGAATGACGATTTTTGGAACAAAATAGATTTCGATTTGTTAATAAATAATGGTGAACACCAAAGTGGCGGCGTAACTTTTGCAGTTGCGGCGTCGAGTTCCAAGGCTGACGTCGTGAAACTCGAGGCCAATGTTTCACTAGGTACGCCGCAAATACAGTTAGAAACCGCGGCCGAACAAGTGGTGAGTGAGGCTCAAACCCATAAGATGCAATTACCGCCTCTGGAAGTTATTTACGAAGATGTTACACCTGTGGGTACACCAACAACAGCGCCTTTAAGCCCAGTAATAACCCCTTGAAACAGAGGAAAAACAACATCCATGACGGGTTATTGCAAAAGGGTGAAGACCGCGAGTTCGCGACAACAATAAAAAAAGGTTGTGCAAAAAGGAAACGCGCCGCCCCTGCTGTCGAAAATAAAAAACCACATGCGGCAACAAACAAAAAGTCGCGCGTGGTGAATAAATCAGCTACACCGTCGAGTAGTGGGGTTAAAAAACCCATACGCTCAACTACTAGCTCGACGGTGGTCAAATCTTCGCAAATCGCGACAGGGGCGGGGCCATCAACATCAACTAATTTCCCAGAGCGGCGAATTTTATCTTGTGTGAGTGATCTTCAGCTGTCTCAAGACTACCAAAAAGATATATTTAGCGATGTTCTGTTGATGATTAACGGTTTTGAGATGAGGAAAACTCGTCTTACGAATGCCGTTCAAAAAAGTGACGAACGGTGTCGCGAATTATCAAAAATTTGCGATTCTGACGTCACTGAAATACGGGGATTAGAGGGCGAGATTAAAAGACTGCAGGATTTACTCGAACAACGTAACAATGTTGCTCGAGTAAATCAACAAAACCTTGTTGATTTTAACTCGTCTGATACTAATACCGTATTGAATTGGACAAAATAACTAAGAGGCTTGAGTCCATTCGAAAGTTGTTCGGGGGATAATTCCAACATTGTGGTCTATTAATAATTTTTTTTACACACTGGTTTGCTGATATAGGTATATATTATTTTTTCTTTTTTTTTTGTAATTAATATATTGAATGTAATCTTTTTTTTTGGTATTGTTCTTTCTGTTGCAGTTTTGCACATTGTAGCATTTTAAAATGCTACTTTTGTATTTAAGAAATACTTAACGAATATTAAACAAATATTGCAGAATAGGTCTTAAGATTTAATGGCAAACAATAAAGTACTAAGGCATGAAACTACACACATTACATTCACTTGTATTACTGGTTGCTCAAAAATAAAAGTCGTGATGGGATTTGTTTACAATGAATAATTTATTTTTTTTACTGTTCCCAGATTAAAAATATTAATATAATGTTAATTAACATGCATTACAAATAACATCACCTTAGTAAAAGAACACATTGTACAAATTTCATATAATATCCTAGAATATTAGCCAGTATTTAAGCATTACTTTGGTTTGATACTTTTCATGAAATTCCGTTTATTATATTCCTGCAAGGACGCTAAACACTCGTCACTGTAGCTTTAAAACCATGTATAATCGAGATTCACCCATATTTCTGTTTATTATGCCCATTCCTTGGAAGTTGGCTACAAAATAACCTGAATTATAATCAGCTGTTTTAAATTAGTGCAAATAAATTACCTATTTCTGATTCGGAAAATTCCCTTGTTTTCCGAAAAACTCATTTTTCTTCTGTTCTAGTATTTATGATTTATTCTTCTTATTTTTCCATAATTTTCTTGGTTTTGTTTTTTCGTCTAGTTATAGTATTTTGCTCCTTGTCATATATTTGGCAGGTCACGTTGCAGGAATGCCAATTAAAAATCACTACAAAGAATGTCTGTTTTTTTTTGTTAAAAAAAATGGAGGCTTCTAGGCATTCGAGAATTGCATCTTGGTTAGTAAAGGTTCTGTGTAGTTTGTGGCTTTCCACATAGTTTTCCTTTTCTGGGATTTGTACGACAATTCTACCGTTAGTGACCTACACCAAGCTTACGAGTTTAGTGGATGCCGCCTGACGAATTCGATCTTTTTTTTCGTTAAACCAACCCCTTGGTTTAGGACATCCATGTGGCTCGAAATTAAGCCAATTGCATCTGCCGTTATCTGCCCTTTTTTTTTTGTTACCTATATATATCTGGAAACCCTTCCAAAGAAGGTGAGTTTTTTTTCTTTTTTTATAAAATATGTCGGTACTTACTGTCCGATTTATTTTAGGGTTCCAGGGAGACTTTATTCCCGTATATATTTTAAGTTAGAAGCTTGTATATAGTAGACGACATCCCTATATTTTGTTTGTTTGTTTGGATGCCGCTCTTATTTTGATGAACATTATCGCTTATTTTGTTGGACATAATCAGTACCTCTAGGAGAGCTGATAATACCCTGTCATTTTCATCTGTTCCATCATAGGCTGGATACAGAAATTTCTAATTTTCTGGAGAAGTGACGTCATCAGTGCCGCCATTTTGTCAAATACACCATTGCAACCACCACGGATCCACCAACACCGTCACAGGATAACACCAGTCATGCCAGGTCTTTATATAAAATATATTTCTTTTTACACATTTTCTTATATATATATTTTTGCCATTTTATTAGCATTCAATAAAACTAATTTTTTTTGTATATTTTAAATAATATCTTATGACACATTGTACAGGCAAAGCATAGTATACTATGGTGTGCGCTAATAATGGAAATTATGGTATTTATTAAACCTTACGTCATATAACTCGTAATATAAAATTGTATATATTTATTTATTGAATTTGGTCATTGGTGTACTTTCCCCCTGAAATAAAACCCTTCAGGCTAAATGGTTCAAAATTATGTTATCATCAGAAAAACCACTGTTTTTTTTTTAGTTATGTTTATGAATTTTTAATAAACACCCTTTGTTAAACAATTTTTTTTTTTGCTCATTGCTTAAATAATTTTTCTTTACAATCAATTTTTTGGGTCACCTGGATTAAAATCCACATATTTTCTTTTTTATGTTTTGTATTTCGTGACTTCGCGATACATAAGTCTGTTAGTATATATATATATATATATATATATATATATATATATATTTTTTTTAAGTTACGTGGCGCCCAGCATATACCGTGTATGTCAGATGTTGCGCAATTTTACTTCCTTTTCCACGACTCTCTGCCGACGAAGAGCTGCCGTACGTGAGGGTAAAACTCCTTTCCCCTATAATTATCTCTTCGAGATAAATCTTAATACCACCCTCGATGGTACCAGGGCACCCTGCAACATATTCAATTTTTTTTGTATATAATTTGCATATAGGGTGCAGTGAGGCAACTGTGGTTCGGGGTAACTGCGTCACTTTGTATTGTTCCTTTTAAACTAAAACTAATCATACTTTTAACATTATCATAATCTATAGGAAAATACATGTTACCCATTTTTCAATTCTCAAATTATTATGGTATTTTAAACATATGTCATAATTACGTAAACAAAGAGTTGGGCAAGTTTTCAGTTTGTTAATTCGATCTTGAGATATTTAAATTTCTATAAACTTCACATTTCAGTGTAGATCTCTATTAAATCATTTTAGGCAGCTACTAAATAAGTTGGTAGTTCCAACTAGTGGATGGAAGCCTAACTAAGTATTTTAATATTTAATATAGAGCCCGCAGTTACCCAGAGAGAAAACCGAAATTAGGAGAACTGTGGTTGACAGCAAAGGGTAACTGTGGTTCCGTATTTGTGTTCCTGGTTTCAGTGTATAGACGAAGAGTTTTGTTTAAAAACAAATAAATTTACTTAAAAGTGTGTTAAGATATTAAATACTACATTGACTTATTCGAATGCTTTACTTTTAAAATGGCAAGAATTTACGTTAGAAAAACAAATCGTGGCGTTGGAGGTAAATATTCAAAGGAAACTTTAGAAAAAGCAGTAGCGGCTGTAAGATCGGGAAAATATTCACTAAAAAGAGCTGCAAAAGAATATGGAATACCCAAATCTACATTAGGATTGAAAGCAAAAGGTTGGCGTGGCAGACCATCGGCGGGACATTCAAATGGTAAATATTTTTTTAGAATTATCTAATAGTAAAGTTTGATTATCTATTTATTTCATTAGGGGTACCAGGTGGAGGTAGAACAGCATTTTCTACAGACGAAGAAAACAAACTAGCTTTGTTAATAAAAATAATGAGTAAGTGGGGCTTTGGCCTAACACGCAAAGAAATACTTAATACAGTATAGACATATGTTCAGCAAAACCATCTCAAAACTCCATTTCGAAATGACAGACCCGGAGAAGACTGGTTTCTGAAGTTTGCTAAGCGTCATAAGACTATCAATTAAAAAACCAGAATTAATTGAATCAGCTCGTGTACGACAACAGAGTGATCCTTTCATTATGTATGACTTTTTCGATAAACTAGAGATTATTATGAATAAAAAAAAATTACACGAACATCCCAGTAATGTATGGAATGCTGACGAAACCTCGTTTAATTATGATCCAAAAAATACTAAGGTTGTAACTGGTGTTGGTGAAATTGCTCAAAGACAGACAAAAGAATCCGGAAGAAAAACTACTACGGTTCTTGCTTGCGTCAATGCTAATGGATTTATAATGCCACCAATGATTTTACATAAAGGCAAGCGATTGTGGGACAACATGTTCGGCTCAGACGAATTTCCAGAAACTTCATACTACGTATCAGAAAATGGGTGGATGACCGAAGTGGTATTCCATCTCTGGTTCAAAGGCATATTTTTAAAAGCGTGTACAGAACGACCGGCTTTGCTAATATACGATGGTCAGCTATCACACATTTCGCCAGAATTAATTGAGTTGGCTATAGAAGAAGATGTTACGATTTTAAAATTGCCACTGCATACTTCTGCGATGTTGCAACCCTTAGATGTTGCCGTTTTCAAGGGACTAAAATCTTCTTGGGACGCTTTGCTGACAGACTGGCAACGTAGAAATGTGGGAGAACAACTAACAAAATGCGATTTTTCTAATCTCCCGGGAAAGGCATGGAATCATAATATTGGAAAAGATTCAATTATCAATGGCTTTCGTAAAACAGGAATTTTTCCTCTCAACAGACAGGCGATTCCAGAAGAACGATTTGATCCTGAAAAATTGAAACGTTATAAGGAACAAAATAATCAATTAATCAGTGCTCCTGGAGAAAATGGTTTAGTAGATACCAATATTGAGAATAATAATCCTACAGTAGTCACTGAGAATGTTTTAGACAATAGTACATCTCAGGCATCAGTATCTTGGGAAAACAGTTTACTTTCTGCAATTAAACCAACTGAAAAGTCAGAACATCGAAAACAGAGGAAGATAATAGATGTGGCTGAAATTATTACCACAGAAGCATATCTTAATACACTAAAGTCTGCAAAGTCTATTACAAAATCAATAAAGAAAGGTAAAAAGCAAGCAAAAAACCAAGTAAGCAGTGATGAAGATGAAAGTGCTATAGTTTATGCTGAAAGCAATGATTCATACGAACCTGAAGGAGAAGAAAACGATCAAGAAGTCATAAACTCCGTACAAGAACCCAATAATGATAACATGGTTTTGGGGAGATATATTATTGTAAGAGCCAAGAAAAGGGCAATTAGTCATTGCATTGGAATATCAATGAACAAAGTAAAAGAATACATAGAAGTCAAATGTTTGAAGAGGTGTATTGGATACATTTTTGAATTTGGATCCGAAGATCGTGTAGATCAATTTAGTTATGATGCTGTAGTTGGAATTCTTCAATTTCCAAAAGTAACCAACGGAAAATTAAATTTTTTTGAAGACTTAAGCAAATATAAGAATATCCAATAAATAGCCCAATATGTATCCTATGAATTAATATGTATTTTATGAAATATATTGACCATTATTTTTTGATAAAAGACGACATCTGACAAATTTTAAAATATTCCGTTTTTTACGTCATCCTATTTTAAATGTGTTTCCCGACCGATTATTGAAGATTTTAGGCTCAAAATCCTACAAGTACTATATAAATATAGCTTTTTAAATGTAACCTTAGATGCAAATCCCAACAAATACCGCTTTATGACTTGCAAACGCCGACATTTACTTTTCAACCAATCAGTGCCCAAGTACTCATGGCACATGACCAGTCTAACTGATTTGTAAACAGTTGGTGTTAAAAATATGTATAATCTACTTGTTTAACGGCCGATAGTGTAGTATTTTGCATTTATTAGTAAACTTAGGACAGAAGAACGTAAAAAATGGACAATTTATTAATTGAGAAAAGTCCTGCCAATAAAGGACGAAAAAAACTGCCTGATGAAGCAAACTGGAAGCGAGAAAAAGCCAAACTAAAAAGGTAAGTTTTAGGTGTTATTCTAAGTTACTCTAATATACCTACACTGCCCTCCTAAGCCAAAAAGACGTATCTCAAGTTTTGGCTGAAATGCATATTTTTATATCTTAGGATAGTCGGAGCTATTTTCTATATATTTCCATAGCGAAATAAACGTATTTCAATTGTTAAGTATTTTTTAAAGTGCTAACAAAGTTTGACGTATCTCAAAAAATATGAGAAAACCTAAGCGATTTAGACGTAACTCATTTTCCTAAGCGATTTAGACGTAACTCATTTTCCTATGCAAAATAGTCGCTTCTCAGAGATGCGTTTTATTCGCTTAGGATTTGTGATATTTGTTTTGCCCATCTTTGCAGACAACACTGATATACGTCTGAATTGTTTAGGAAGTTGCCATGCAATGAATTAATTTGTCATTTACGTGGGACAACGAATATGTACAAGATTTTTGCGCGGGATAATAAATTGCTTAGGAAATTGACGATAGATGGTGCAGTGAATAGTTTGTTATCTAGAGCAAAATACCGTGAGGGCAGTGCAAAACCTGAAGATATCAATGACATAATCTATTGTGCAGACCTCGAAAAGGCTATAATGCTGCGAACGCTTGATATGTTCAAGGCTGCAATTTTTACCCACCGTTTAACGGTTTACAATGAGAGATTTGTGCCAATTGGAAAAAAAAGAACATGCAAACCATTCGCAGCTCTTTGGCATGATGCCTTATTTAAAAGAAATAAGGAAGAATTGATCAGCACTTTCTACCAGTTCTTCATTAATAAAAGAGACGCGTCAAAAATTACCTTATGGCTGGACAATTACAGCGCAAAACAAAAATTGGACATGTTTTTCATTTTTAATCTATATGGTAAATTCAGATGAAATATGTGCAAACAAAATTATCAGAAGATACTTTGAGCCAGGCCATACTTTCATGGCTGCAGATTCTTTTCAACACAAGGTTGAAATGTCCATGAAGAAAATGGGTAATAAACTTTATGACTTCGAAGATTTTATAAAAGCTGTAAAGTCAGCGTCTCATCAAACTGAGGTATTTCCGATGGAGTTGAATAGTATTTATATTTGGGAAGATTATTCCTCGCAATACAAATTGAGCCACATAAACCCTAGACCATATATACACGAAATGGTGCAGATGACTGCCAATAGAGGGTCATTTAATATAACATACCAGAACGACTTTGACGGTCCATCATTTAACCTCAATTTTCTGACCGCTAAAATAATTAAGTCATAAACTGCCTCCCCCAAAAAACAAGAAAAAGTGCTAGGAATATCGGCTGATAAAAAAAACAATATATTAAAACATTTAGGCGGAATTATGAAAAATAGGCTGAAGTTCTGGGAAAATCTACCAACATCGGATGATAATTAATTATTAAAATTTTAATTTGGTTAATATTTGTTTTTCTTATTAGTATCTTGTACAAATTAATAAAATTTTCGATTTAAAAATTTCAAATATGTTCCCATTTTAAAATATAAAAGTATTTTTACACTTATATAATATGTTTTTATTTAACCTGACCTCCAAACGAATTAGGAAGTTAAGATTAATAGTTAGTAGTGCTTTAATCTTAAATTGTTACATATCAATTCGTTGGCCAATTAGACGTATCTCATTGTAAAAAAAAACTAAGGACCTAATTAATATAAATTCATAACTACATCATTATTAACCCCTACATTAGTACAACTACAAAAAAAATATTAGTAAATATTTGAAAATATTGACGCGATTTCGAAAATTTAAAACATGCCTATATCTCAAAACAATGAAACCTTGAGATCCGTCTTTTTGGCTTAGGAGGGCAGTACATATAATTCAAATGCAATGTAAAAGTATTGACTACTAAAATCTAGTAAACTTTAATTTGACGTGTATATGAGTTGATATTGTGCTTATTATTCCATTTTCTCTTGCACGCAAAGTTAAAACAATAGCCTAAAAACATTCTTCACATACAATGAACAATGTTTTTGGGCTATTATTTTAACTTTGTGTTTAAGAGAAAATGAAATAATTCGCGCAATATCAACTTATACACACGCCGAGTTAAAGTTTACTAGACTTGATTATTTCTTTGCAGGTATTCAGCACACAATTTACCACTTTATCCACAATGTAATCATGATGGGAAATTGGGTCCATATCAATGCATTAACAAGAATGTTGTTACACTTGCAATTATTAGAGATTTTCATCGCCAATTTTATTCAATAAAAAATAAAATAGAACAGGATAACTTCTTACTGACATGTTGTACAACGACCACACCGAAACGTAAGAAAAAACAGAATATTACCAATAAAGCTAAAGACTTCTCTGTAAAATATTACATTCGCTTGGAAAATGGGGACTTGGCTCAAATTTGTAGAGATAGTTTTTTGAAGATACTGAATATTGGAAAAGATAGGGTTTTAACTGTTTTAAGAAGACACAGAACATCCGGTACTATGCCAAAAGAAAATCGTGGAGGTGATAGGGTTAAAGGAAAAAATGACCATAAACGCTTAAAAGTTATTGAAAGCCTGACATGCGCCGAAAGCCACTATTCCAGGTCCAAAAATATGAATCGAAGATATTTACCGTGTGAGTTAAATATCTCAAAACTTTGGCGCATGTATAATGACGGACAATAGAAAGAAGATCTTAAGGTAAAGCTTTGTTTTTTTCGAAAAATATTTACCAGAGAATATAATATTGGTTTTGGTTCGCCTATGTCTGACGTGTGCTCGACATGTTTGCAGTTTACCGAAAAAATGAAAACTGTGAAAACTCCTGCAAGTAGTAGAATTAATGACTTATCAAAGAGTACACAAGTTACGTGCAAAATGTTTCTATGACTTGTTAAAGGAGAACCGAGAGGACTTTGAAACATTCTCGTTTGATTGCCAGAAGAACCTAACGCTACCAAAATTGCCTGATCAGGCGTGTTATTTTAGTATGCAAATAAACTTGTATAACTTTACTATTGTAAATGGTCCATCTTCAACCCGTCTAAACTCCAGAACTACAAGCTCATTCATTTGGAGTGAAGTAGATCACCCAAAAAGCTCAAAAAGCTGTGTTTTATGTTTTAAAACATCATTACTTTAAAGAAACAGTAAAAACCGTAAGACTGGTGGCTGACGAATGTGGTGGCCAGAACAAAAATTCTATTGTAGTTGCTATGTGTATGTACTGGCTAGGTTGTATTGCACCCCAAAATATTAAAGAAATTATGCTGCTCTTTCCAGTCGTTGGCCATTCTTTTTTTACCGCCTGACCGTGTATTCAGTAATATTGAAAAAAATCCTTAAAAAGTTGCCTACCATCGTAACTCCAGATCAATATATAGACCTAATAAGAAACCATAGCACTGTCTATCAAGTATTCGATTTCAAAAAACAAGCCTCCTTGATATTAAAGCCAACGAAAAGTTGGCACTTTAAGATAAGTAAGGTCAAACGAGTAATAATCACCAAGAATGTAGATAGTTCAATATACGTAAGAGGTGAAACACACTATCGAAATGATCTAGGAAATGCTCAGAGTATTATCAAACGTGGTAAAAAAATATTATAATTGCAACCCACGGAATTGCCACTAAATCAGACAGTAAAATGTGATAAAATAAAAAGCATCAGTGATTTGCTAAAAAAACATTATGGCGATGATTGGATTAACGAACCAAATCTTGCATATTATAAAAAATGTTTTTCCCAAGATGTTCCTATTGAAAACAACCAAGTAATAGACCCCATAGATACTGATTTAAACTCTACTGATGAAGATCCTTTTTCTTCAGACTCCAGCGACGCAGATCCTTCTTTGAGAATTTAAAAAGTTTTTGTTTTCATTTAAATGTATTTTTATTGCCTTAGTCTGTAAATTAAATTAGTTTAAAAGTAATTCGTCGTTTCATTAATTTATTATAATTACTAAGCATGCCACCTTATTATATGCAAAATCCGACATTTACCCATTGTTTAAATGCAAAACCCGACATGTGTATCATTTACTTGCAAAAGCCTACATCTGCAAACTTTAATATTAAATAACTAAGAAAATACTGTATTAAGACATTTTTTGCCTTAACCAACTAAACACTTTCCATAACACTTTTCACCAAAAAAAAATTGTTAATATTTATAAAAAAAATAGTGTTCAATACGGTTTTTTCTACTTATCTCAAAATGATGTATCTGTCAGATGTCACCATTTGCATTTAGACGACTCAAATATTTTTAAAAATGTGTATATTAATAGTTCACAGATACCCCATGTCATTTTAATGTATTTTAAATGCTTTACACAGCGTCGTTCACAGTTGGCTCACTTCGGTCCACAGTCACCCCCAAAAGTGCGGATAACTGTGGACCCACACGGCTAAAAAAATATATATGTGTACGAAAGGTAAACGGTAGCCTCATGCACTTCTGCATATAAAGAAGTGTTTAAAAGTAAGTGTAGTTATATCTTAGAAGGTTTTTTACAGAAGTAAAAGTTTGAATTTAGTAGTTTGAGGGTAACAAAGAGAAACTTTTTTCGGTCCACAGTTGCCCCACTTCACCCTACATGTTTAATTTTTCCTTTTTTTTGCAAAATTTTGCATGTTATACTTTTTCCTAAATTGCAGAATATATGTTTAATTATTGTTCCGTTACTTTTTATGTATTGTTTAAACCAAATGTTTCGTACATATTGTGTGTTTTTGTAAATTGTAGAATATGTATTTAATTGCATATTTTCTACCTTGCTTTTATTGCAGTTTTGCACAAACGTGCGTTTTTTTTGTAGAATATAAGATTTATTATATCTTCATCTGTTTATTTTGGAATTTTTTGTATACATAATGAGTGACAAATTATTCGCTTTGTTGGAATTATCTGGAGAAGTGCGAGACGCTCTAGCATCACCTATTACGGATCGGTTTGTGGAACTTCCACTTCTTAAGTGGGATTCTACTACTGAGCGAAATGTAAGTGATGTCGAAACGTTAAGTGTCAATCCCGCGATAGATGAAAATAATGATATGGCAATATTATGTATTAACGAGCCGAATGACGATTTTTGGAACAAAATAGATTTCGATTTGTTAATAAATAATAGTGAACACCAAAGTGGCGGCGTAACTTTTGCAGTTGCGGCGTCGAGTTCCAAGGCTGACGTCGTGGAACTCGAGGCCAATGTTTCACTAGGTACGCCGCAAATACAGTTAGAAACCGCGGCCGAACAAGTGGTGAGTGAGGTTCAAACCCATAAGATGCAATTACCGCCTCTGGAAGTTATTTACGAAGATGTTACACCTGTGGGTACACCAACAACAGCGCCTTTAAGCCCAGTAATAACCCCTTGAAACAGAGGAAAAACAACATCCTTGACGGGTTATTGCAAAAGGGTGAAAACGGCGAGTTCGCGACAACAATAAAAAAAGGTTGTGCAAAAAGGGAAACGCGCCGCCCCTGCTGTCGAAAATAAAAAACCACATGCGGCAACAAACAAAAAGTCGCGCGTGGTGAATAAATCAGCTACACCGTCGAGTAGTGGGGTTAAAAAACCCATACGCTCAACTACTAGCTCGACGGTGGTCAAATCTTCGCAAATCGCGACGGGGCGGGGCCATCAACATCAACTAATTTCCCAGAGCGGCGAATTTTATCTTGTGTGAGTGATCTTCAGCTGTCTCAAGACCACCAAAAAGATATATTTAGCTATGTTCTGTTGATGATTAACGGTTTTGAGATGAGGAAAACTCGTCTTACGAATGCCGTTCAAAAAAAGTGACGAACGGCGTCGCGAATTATCAAAAATTTGCGATTCTAACGTCACTGAAATACGGTGATTAGAGGGCGAGATTAAAAGACTGCAGGATTTACTCGAACAACGTAACAATTTTGCTCGAGTAAATCAACAAAACCTTGTTGATTTTAACTCGTCTGATACTAATACCGTATTGAATTGGACAAAATAACTAAGAGGCTTGAGTCCATTCGCCAGTTATTCGGGGGATAATTCCAACATTGTGGTCTATTAATAATTTTTTTTACACACTGGTTTGCTGATATAGGTATATATTATTTTTTCTTTTTTTTTAATTAATATATTGAATGTAATCTTTTTTTTTTTGGTATTATTCTTTTGCACATATTCAATTTTTTTGTACATAATTTGCATATAGGGTGCAGTGAGGCAACTGTGGTTCGGGGTAACTGCGTCAATTTGTTTAATTGTTCCGTTACTTTTTATGTATTGTTTAAACCAAATTTTTCGCACATATTGTGTGTTTGTAAATTGTAGAATATGCATTTAATTGCATATTTTCTACCTTGTTTTTATTGCAGTTTTGTACAAACGTGCGTTTTTTTTTTGTAGAATATAAGATTTATTATATCTTCATCTGTTTATATTGGAATTTTTTGTATACATTGTAAAAATTTTAATCATAATTGTATATTATTGCAATTTTGCATAAATTGTGTGTTTTTGTAGAATATGTGTTTTATTATTACAGATTTTTTCTGTTTTGATTGTAATTGGATTTCGAATACGTTGTAAAATCTTGCATGCAAAATATTTTATTGTAATATACGATTCAAAAAAGTGAGTGTGTTATTATTTTAAAATGAATAAGGCGTACTTAAATAAAGTAAAACAGTATAAACACATAAAATTACAAGATAATATAAAAGAATTGAAAAAGGGTAAAGTATATGTTTCATTTTATTTAAAGAATGATGACCATATTTTTATTAGTTTTACAATTGGTTCTATTCAGATATTTTCAAGTACCATTTTAAAAGTGTAAACACACAGAGTTAAAAGCTAATAAAAGAATTGAGAAAAAAATAAAGGTAAGTACACGTTTTATTTTACATTATATTTAAAGAATTTTGACCCTATTTTAATACCTTTACAATTAGTTTTATTAAGATATTTTCAAGTAACAAAAAATATATAGATTTATTCTTCAGGTATAAGTTGAAGGGCAAATAACTTTCTAGTTTACGGATATTACACTGTAAAAGCTTAGACGGTTTTTTTTTTGATGGGGTTGTAAATTTATACTTTACGTTCAATGTTTTCTATTTGAACGGCAATAAGTTTTGATTTAAAAATTTAAATAAAACACTCATGATTAGCTGTAAAACCTAATGTCCATAATTTGATTTAAAGATTTAAATGAAACAATCATGATTAACTGAAAAAATCAAATAGAACATAGTGTCTAGAAAAAAAAACGATGGCAATTATTTAACTTGTGATTTATGAGAGTTGATAAAAGATAATTTGATTTAAAAATTTATTATTAATCACTTCCTACACAATTTTTTTAATTGTAGATGAAACGAAAAAATACTTTTGAACAAAAGACAATCACATAAATCCAAAATTTTTTTTACAAGTACACTTTTATAAGTGCACTTTTAGCAAAACAAAAAAATTTTCATATCATTGTTTAGTGTAATGGCCAGTTTGTAAATTAATAATATTAAGTTTGACTTAGATGGTAGAAGGTATTTTCTACGCAGAATCCTTCACTGTCGTAGATTTTTCTATTTTAACTTTGATGGCACCATGTATTTATACATAGCATAGTGCACAATTTGATGTAATGCCCAAGAAGTAGATTACTACACATTTTGAGGTATTGTAAAAGATAAATGATTCATACAGTACACTGCTGAAGATTTTTCTTAAATTCTTCTACTCTGACATGGATGGCAGCACATTCTCTTTCACCCAACAATTAGTCTAAAATTTATTATCCTCAAAACATTTTCCTTATTAATTCAACATAAAACGTTTAGCGTGTATTATGTGTAAGTAAAATATTTTATAATTAAAATAAGTAACAATGTAAATATATTCATGTATCCGCTTGACGCGTTCTACCGGAAGTATATTATGTTGAAATTTCGGACAACACAAAATTTAAGTGGGCGGCTGGTATCAATATGTCTTGAAGCGTCAAACTTTGGCGTGGAAAATGTAGGTTCGATACCAGACGCACCTGGGAATAGCATGGTGGCGGTGTCGCTTTTTTTCATTTTTGACCTTTTGACCCAGTTTTACCAAGGGTTTCTTTTTATTTAAAACAATGCTGACTGGGTGTTTGGTGACGTGTGAAACCTGGACGTCACAGATGATATAAAAGCTGACGGTCAGCGTGTTTTACCATATGTTAATAGTTTGTATACTAGTGCGCTATTACGTATCATCAAATAACTTGACTTTGTGATAATTGTTTTGTGATCTTATCTACAATAAAATAAAACGTGAGTAAATTTTGTTTTTTTATTAATTTCAATTTAATTTAAAAGAAATTCTATTTTTTTAGATGGACTTAGAAAAATTAAATAAAGTTTCACTTTTAGAAAATAAACGAATAGTGAGACTAGGAGCGTTACCTGAAAATATTCCGCAGCCCATATATGGTGCACAAATACTAAATACGGAGAAACTATTTTATTAGAATTAGAGAAAAATAAGGTATTTCTACCAAAAAGAATACCAGTGATCAAAGAAAATTTGATACAATTTACTGATGGGAAATACAGTATAATTTATGAGGGCTTAAAGGATGTAAATAAGCCTTCTATGGGTGTGGTATTCAAGTTTATCGAAAGTAAGTAAGCCGCATACATAATTTTTAAAAAAATATTAAGTTTGTAATTTCTTTTGAGCCGAGAAGAAAGAGTGATAAGCCAACAATTCATATAAATATAATACACAGAGACACACATTTTCACTTCACTTCACTTCTGAACGTGTTGAGAGCGACCATGGCTTCTGAAGAAATAAAGAATATTAGTGATCAAGTTGTAGCAAAATTTAAAGAAGTGGAAGTAATTTTAGATCAAAAATGTACCCCTGGAGAGAGAGACATTTGGCTTAAACACGTAAAACACCACCACCTCATCGATCTTTGTATTTGGAATGCATATTATACAAAAAAGGAAATGGTCAAAACACACGTCTATTACATTTTAGAGAAAAAGTTATTATGTCTCTTATTGGAGAACCAAACACACAGAATGTAGAAGTATCGAATGTGTCGCCGGCAATACTTCATTATTAGGAGCCAAACCAGCCCACTGCAAAAGACAAAAGTGCCATGTTGAGGTGCAGAGAATGCAAAAAAAGAAAAACCAGGTATTTTTGCCCAGTTTGCAGAGAAAGGCCTGGTCGCTGCGTTCATCCATGTTGTAAGGATCACCATTCAAAAAATTAAAATGGAATACTTTTGGTTTATTCTCATAGTGTTTTTATAAAGGTTTTTTTTCTCAATATATGCAGGTTTAAGTTCAGACAATAGTGTTTTGCATTTTCTTTTATGTCCAGTGTACTGGACGTTTATGTACTTTTGGGATATTAGCATATAACATTCTAATATATCCCAGTGTCCAGTATAGTGGACAGCTGTCAATAACTGTCAAAATGACAGAATCATATCTTTACATATCAGAACTATGTTGTAGTGAAGACAGCGAATTCATTTTTAAAATATTTCCCCTTGGGCTCTGATTAGGATGCACCAATGTCTCTGTGGCACTCAACCTGTTAACAGTGAATAGAAGTTATTTATTTATAATAGAGCCTCGAATTTTTACGGACATTTTATACTTGCAATCAATACTGAATTCATTTTTATATAAATTTAAGAGAGCAATTTACTAAGTAACTGTTATAAAGTTAATTACCTACTTAAATCTTGAAAAATTTTATTACGTATTAATAAAAATACACAAATTTGGAAATGAAATATATTGAAAATCGGACCCGTTTATAATTTAATTATATGTATTCATACTGCCAAGAGACATTACCAGCTGGTGAAGTGAAATACCTAGCAAAATATGTACGATTATTTAGCGCTGTTTGTTTACCACGCTTATTTGATGGAGCGATGTTATTAAAATATGTTGTACTCTCGATATCCTCCTGGTCAACTTGTTTGCCATCATGCAGTCTCACGAAGTTATGAAGAATACAAGCAGCTTTGACAATGCTGTCGCAAAATTCTGGATTTACATCTAGCGGGCGGTGAAATATTCTCCATTTGTTGGCTAAAATCCCAAAAGCACATTCTACCATCCTGCGAGCTCTTGTCAACCGGTAGTTAAAAATGCGTTTTAGGTTTGTCAAATTTTTTCTTGCATAGGGTCGTAATACATGCTTTGATATACTGAAGGCCTCATCAGCTACAAACACAAACGGCATGCAAGTTCCATCGATATCATCTGGTAAACATCTATCCTCAGGAATGTTTAGAAGTTTTTGTTCAAGTCTTTTTGCAAAGTTGGTATTTTTAAATATTTGCGAATCACAAGCACTTCCATAAGATACTATATCTACTGTTGTGAAGCAATAGTTACTATCGACAATTGCCATTAACACCATTGAGCAATATTGCTTATAATTATAATATAATGATCCTATCTGACCTGGCTTCTTCAATCTTATGTGCTTTCCGTCTATAGCGCCTATACAGTTTGGGAAGTTAGTCTATGTAAAAAAGTCTTGTGTTGTAAGTAGCCAATCTTCTTTTGTTTTCTGTTTCATGTAAACTGGCTGAAGGCATTGCCACAATTTATCACATGTATCTCTTACAATTTCTCGTATAGTGGTGGCGCCCAATAGAAATTCGTAATGCAAAGATTGAAAGCTGTTGCCCGTTGCTAGGTATCTGCAAGATAGAGTTAAAATTAATCTCATCCAAAAAATTAAAATCTGACAAAAAATATATATTTTTTTTATTTTAATTAGCGCGTATTGAACTTAAAAACTTCTACTTGCTTCAGGTACGCAAATCCAAAAACGTTGGGCAAGCGCGAGAACTTCATTTAAGAGAGAATATAACCTACAAACAAAAACCAAGTCTGGGCAAGGTAACAAGAAACGAAAGAAGTATCAATTTTGTGATCAGCTACTTTTCCTTATTCCCATGTTGGACCAAAGACCCACAGAGAGTGATATTCCACTAGTAAACATTGAACAGGCGCAGACACAAGATTCAGTTAGCATTAGTGATGATAATACATGTACTCCATCCACTCCATCCACTTCATCCACATCTACTGCATGTGACCCATTGGGACAAACAAATCAACTATGGGCGATACAACCAGGTGACATCAATATTACCACCACCGCCGTCACCTGGCAATTACAGTACAATATCTCAGGAATCCAATTATGACGTGACCAATGAAATAAATCCAACATCTCCACAAATCTACACAGGAATATCTGGGCATTCATTATCGTCACAAACTCTCATCCAACAAAATGATAATGCTTCAGGTTCTTCACTAGATGTACAAATGACTCCGCCAATAGGATCCCCGGACAGCGAGGAATATGACATATTAGATTTAGGTACATTGCAATAAACATTACTTCCAGTTATTTTATTTTCTGTCATGTGTTATGAAGAATAAACAAACAATATATTTCTTTTTGGTTTTTTACTTACCTTAACGTTACTAAAAGCCTTTCTTCACTTGGAATACATTTACGAACTACGTCTTGATATGTTATGAGAGGTGAGATAATTATAAGTAGTTTATCAAAACTATCTTTGCTCATTCGCGTATAATTGAAAAAATTTTCAGGATGCAATCTCAAATCTTCATATATTTTATAAAACTGTCCTTTCACTAGATGAGCACTTATGAGAGGATGTACCCAATATCGCCTTTTTCGTTTCTTTTCGCGAAATCTAATAAGAAGGGCAGAAATACAGGCAGCCCTTTTTTTGGCACTTAGACATGGTCCAATCAGCCAGAACCTAATTATTGACTGTAGGGTCGAAGCTGCATTATTATTAGTATCTTATGTACATTATTCATTATTCATTATTCCATTTACCTAATCTCCATTTCTTACTTTTTAATTATTATTATTTTCATCTTTGTCCTATGGGCCACCAGACGGGACACAAGGGTGATTTTTCTTTTTATTAATCTATAATTTTGGATTACAAAATATATACGTAAGGATAGTTCACAAGGGCATACACTTCTCGCCTAGGGACCTGTCAAGGCATTTTTAATTAATTACAAACAGGATTAGGCCACGGGTAACAGGGGAAACAACAAAAGGTTAGACCAGGCAGCCTTTATCAAACCCATTTTACAACTGAGCAGAAAATACGAAATCCATTTTGATCGGCCGACTGCCAATCGTTTGTCCGCGCTGGGACTAATCGGCCGACTGCAAAATCGCCTCATGCGCGCGTAAACCTATGATCTGGCGATTGTGATCAGTCGATTCCACAATCGTCCATGCGCGCCTGGCCTTAAGACGGTGGCTGATTTCTGGTCCAGAAATTGCCCGATTAATTAGCGAATTCGAGGATTTTCATAGTCCGATACAAATTAAAAACATCACGAAGAAAACCCTTCTGTAGAAAACAGTTTTATATCTACTGTTTCTAATATTATAGATTCTTTTAAGGAATATGGAAATCCGTTTCAAGAAACATCATCAGAATTATTTGCACTTAACAGCAAAATAGTCGTTAACAATGAATGTTTAAATTGTTTATTCACAGAAGGTATGGATCAGTGCCAACAGTTTTTTAATGAAAGGCTAAACCAGCATCCACAGAAGTCCATTATGGATCCAATCCCAAAACATAACAACGCTCCATTTAAAAATAAAAACACTAAACAAAAACCCCTTCTAAAGAAGTCAGAAGTTAATTTATTTAGTAGACTATATATAGCATCTCAAAGTCGTGACGGTGGTATAGAAGATTTTTTCAAATTTGAAAATCACCCATATCCTCCTTCTCTTGCCCAATGGGGAAACATGTACCACGGAACCAAATCTGATTTAATTCGTTGCCTTGATAAGTATGTAACAAGCGTAGATAAACCTACCACTGTTGCTGTTCTCGTAGATGGGGCTGCTCTTGTGAACATACTTCAGCCTAAAGCTTGTTCAAATTTAGCCAATATTTATCAAACCTTGTAAGACCTTACTTGCAAAATATTTTAAAGTGGGTAAAAAGAGTAGATATAATATGGGATACTTATCTACAAAACAGTTTAAAGGAAGAAACAAGAGAATGCAGGGGAAAGGGCAATCGGAAGTTAGTTAGGGACACTACAGCCATTCTAAATAACTGGAATTATTTTATCTAATTTCCACATACTTTAGCATAATACCATTACCTGAAAATAAAGTCATACTGTGTACTATTAACCAAAACGCATTGTATAACCCACCTTCGAACTGTTTAACCAAAATCCCAATTTGCAATCATGAGGAGGCAGACAGAAATTTTCGTACACGCTTACAATTGCATTGAAAACGGCTATAAAGAAAATTGTCATAAAATCTGTAGATACTAGTGTTTTAGCACTTTCAATTTTTTACCAGTATCAAAATAAAAATCAAGACGTATGGATTGAGTTTGGCACTGGTAAGAACCTAAGGTATATTTCTTGTAGGGAAGTTGCTAACAAAATTAATGAAAAAAGTCTGGCTCCCTTTTTTTCACTCTTTGACCGGTTGCGACACCACCTCTTCTTTTTTTGGAAAAGGAAAAAAGAAGTTCTGGGAAGCTTGGGAATCTTTTCCGGAGGTTACACCTGCGTTCATTGATTTAGTGCTGCATCCAAAAGAACATATCGGAACAACTCATTATTATTTCAAAATTTGTTATAATAACGTACGATAAACATTCTGAAACCAACGATATTGACGTTTGCCGAATGCAGCTTTTTGCTAAAAAAAACCGAATCGCTGAGAATTTACCGCCAACAATGAATGCTTTGGCACTGCATATTGCGATGTATTTTTCAAGCAGGATTTGTTTGGGGTAACCTGTGCAAACCAGTAGTAGAACTTCCATGCCCATCTAAATGGGGATGGACTCTTCAAAACAATAAATGGACGCCACTATGGACCACTACGAAAAATGAAAAAATATCATCCGATATTTTATTAAAATGTAAATGTAAAACTTGTGGCCCAAAATGCAAATGCTTTTTAAAAAATTTAAAATGCACTAGGCTATGCTTGTGTGTAGAATGTTGCAATTAATTTAAGGTGTAAAATATGTAAGAGGTAATATGTAAAAATACTAGATTTTTTTATACTATTTGGTTTTAACGGTTTCTGTAAATGTATTTGGAATAAAAAATTGTTAAAATATTTACTTATTTACTTTTATTACTTACTAATACGCTCCTGATTATTTTTTTAAAATGATGTTTACCCGCACACATACAATAAAATAAATAAAAATCATATTTTACGAGATAATAAAAACTATTAATTTTTAGGCATTCCTCTTACTCAGCTACTTTTTTTGTACGCCACTGGTGGCTTTATTTTAAGAGATAAGAAAAAAGTTTATATACCAATCGATAGAGAAAACTCTAATCTAAAACGTTTGTAACTTCTATTTTTTTTGTTTTTAACTGGTTTTAAAGATATTGATCAACATGTGTCTTTATGATTACCTACCACCATTTTTTTGTTATTGTGGGGCCTTACCGTGAAAACATAAACAAAAATTAGGTCATAGTCATTATGCAGAATTTTGCGCTCTATCAAATGGCACCAAAACGACGTTTCTATCGCTTACCATTTTTGAGCAAAACAATAAAAACTAAAACAATCCACTTATCACATTGAGGAGGGGGGTCATCTTGACTTTTTGAGATGGGTCTGTTCAAAAATCTACTAATGTTGACACCCTCTATCTACTCTAGAAAGGATTTACTTTTACTAAAAAACCGAAGTATGAAACCCTCAAGTCACTATACTACAATGGACAAAACTATGTGAAGCATCTTCCAGTGTACTACGCGCAAATGCTCACCTTCAGCATAGTGGATTCTCAGTTCAGAACGGCAACGCAAACCCTTTTGGTCGAATTGCTGTTGATCAAACCACAGAAGAAACGGTTATTAAAGACACCCAAACTGCCGGAGGTATGTACACGTGGATTCAGCCTCAAATCAGGTTCCGTGCCTCGAGTATCGTGCCGGAACAGTGCAGTAACTGCGCGAACTGATTTCTGTGCAATCTTCTGGCCTGCAACATGCAGACCTTGAAAACCTTCGAATCAAGAGACGAGTCCGATGTTGCTTCGATTGTTGGAAAATGTGGAGCTCCAGTTCAAAACGCAGTTTTTCATTATAGTGCCGCTATTCAGTAAGGGATGGCGCTGCCTATTTTAAAGTACGTCCTATCCAACATTAAATTCAGTTGTTTTCAAACCAGTTTTTAAATCTAAATCTTATACAGAATATTCGCGTTCAAATCAAAATGCAGTTTGTGGTGTAACCAATTTGTTTCAAAATGCAGTTTTATTTGTTTGGAACAAAACGCAGTTTTCCTATATGTGTTTAATAAAGCACGACTAAAATTTAATACAAAACGCAGTTTTTCTTATATTAAGTTTCTCATTGTAGTGTTCATGTATACATAAGAAATTTTACTATTAATATTTTATGCCTGTAGACAAAAAGTGTATTAAATAATGAGTGATGGTGTTTATATTAGAGATGGTACCATGGGAAGTAGAAAACGAGTAAAGAATGTAAGCAAAAGAGCAAAAGAACAGTCTATTAGGTAAAAATACCAAAACTTAGGTTAGATAATTCTCTTTTAATAATATTTTTTTGTTTAAGGTATACAAATCATTTTCCTAATCTGGAGGATTTTGTCAGGCCCTGTAAACATAAGGGAAAACCATATAATTGCTTCTCAATTTTAAAGGAAGATATAATAGAAGCCCGCAACAAGCTTTATAGTTCTACAAACAAAAAGGAACAAAACACTAAAATTTCCCATCTTCTTAAGGTTTCGAGCCCAAGGAAAACTTTAAGATTGAAAAATAAACAAAATGTGCGGATTAAATATTATTTTTGGACCAAGGTCAAGATATGTCACAGAGTATGCCAAAAGTTTTTTTTTAGCGGCGCTTCATTTATCTCAAAGACGGGTTATAACCATTGCAAAAAATGTTAAAAAAAGGCATTGGAATAGTAGAGAACAGAGGAGGCGATCATTGATCTAAAGATTTCGAAACAAAACGTAATGCATTCATTGAATTCATCGGAAATTTTAAAGGAAAAGAATCTCATTATAATAGAAGCAAATCCCAAAGGATTTACCTAACTTCTGAATTAACCATATCAAGAATGTTGTAGATTTACAATGAGACCTGTTCTCCAGAATTAAAAGTAAAAAGATCGTTTTTCTACAATATTTTTAATACAAAATTCAACATCGGATTTGGGTCTTCGGCAACCGATGTGTGCAGTTATTGTTATAGGTTAAAAAATTTGACAAAAGTTACAAAAGAGAATCAACAACAACGAAATACCTTGATGATGACTTTAAGAATTCACAAAATGTCCGCGAAACTCTTTCATAACGCAATGAAAGGTGATCCTGTGAACAGCGTATCTTATTGTTTCGATTTACAACAAATTCAGATGTTGCCCAAAATTCCAATACAAGAATCATTTTATGCTAGTCAGTTAACATTATACAATTTCTGTATTACGGACTTGACGACTGTGCATCCAGAGTTTTACACTTGGATTGAATGCCAGGCGGGAAGGGGTCCTAATGAAATCGGATCAGCTATATACGATTTTTTGTGTAAAAATGAATTTCCCCAAGACAGTAGCACTATCAGAATGTTTTACGATGGATGTTCAGGACAAAACAAAAATTCTTTTATTTTGCACATGCTTACATACTGGCTACAAACTAAAGCTCCTGAAAACATAAGAACAAGTTTATTACTTTTTCCCGTTAGAGGACATTCCTTTCTGCCAGCCGACCGCGTGTTTGGCAGAATTGAGAAAATTCTAAGAAAAAAGACAGAAATACTTACAAAAGAAGAATATCATGATGCTTTTAAGAATGTTGGTAACGTTCACGTTTTGGGAGATGACTAGACACTACACAACATTAAAGAACTAAGTAGCAGTTTAAAAAAGATCGACGGCATAAGGGATATTAAAAGAATATTTTTGGAAAAATCTTACAAGGGAAGAAAAGCGGTAACTAGTGTAAGAGCCGAACTTTTCTACCGTAATGACATAAACACCAATAAAAGCATTTTAAAAAGAGCTACAATAAATTTGGAGAGCATAACACTATCCCCAATGCTAATAGAAAAGCCGGTTAAACCTAAAAAGCTGAAAGACATTGATATGTTATAAAAAAAATGCATATGGAAAAGGTAATGAACCAAATGTACAGTTTAACTGGAGAGACTTTCCACAGCTTGTTTGATATAGACATCTTATTGATCAATCAGAGTCAACTAATGATGATCAAAATGATGTAGATGCTGCAGATGAGGAACACTGTGACTGTGAGGAGGAAGACGAACGATTTAAGATTTAGGTTTGGGCTTTGATTTAGGTTTACTTATGTTTTTTTCTTTCACGATGTAATTCTGAAATAAAAATTTGTTTCAAAACACGGTTATTTATTTCAAAACGCAGTTTTTTGAAATAGCCAATTCAAAACGCATTTTTTACTA
Source organism: Rhamnusium bicolor (assembly GCA_029963845.1). Taxonomy (NCBI): domain Eukaryota; kingdom Metazoa; phylum Arthropoda; class Insecta; order Coleoptera; family Cerambycidae; genus Rhamnusium; species Rhamnusium bicolor. The sequence goes on along the minus strand of JANEYF010004629.1, from coordinate 188,988 downwards.
TATCTCCATCCATTCAGCTATTTCTCAATTTTTTTAAATTTTGTGTTGACACATCCTTTCTTAAGTACTATTAAACAGTTTTTTTTAAATAAAATGAGTTATTTGATGACAACTTTCATAGCTGCAGAAAATCTTAATTATTTCGAAGTGTTATTTGGTAAAAACTGCGTTTTGAATAGGAGCTCCTCAAATAACTGGACCAATCCTTTCGGTCCGGATCCGTTAGATCTTGTTAGCCTCTCCACTGGGGCCGCTGCCTCACCAGATGTTGCAAACGATTTACTATCTTCTCATAAAAGATAAGCTTATCAGAACTTCCAGAAGAAGCGATGCAAAACGGGTGAAGGTTTTTATGAGACTTTGACAAAGATGAAGATAAAAACGTTTAGCAATGTAAATATAAAAACTCTGAAATGATCAAACAAGGAAGTAATCTTGAAGGCCGACCACACAGTTTTCGCTAACATGGTTCTCATCGCCCAGAACAGAAAACTGGATATGAGAGATGTCTTTTGCCACCCGCTTGGCCTTTTACCTACATATCAACTGTAGTGCAACAATACAAGTGTTGTTAAAGTAACCGAACTACAGTATCAAATGTTTCGCACAAGAAACGTGGCATCTGGACGGTTGCCACCCTGTGCAGATACCCTTCTGCAGCACACTCTTCGTGCAAACTATCAATCTGGCATCTGAAGGAGCCTAAAAAACTTCCCTGATATTCCAAGCCCAAATGATCATGGGTGGACAACGAAAGAAGAACATTTGGATATCGTATGGATGAAGGGATATACAACTCCAGAGTTCGTAATGTCTTCGATGTTTTGCAAATGCCCACGACCTTGCCGACCAATTGACTGCACGTATATCTTGAACAAACTGAAATGTACTGCTGTTTGCAAACTCCAAACATGCTCCAACATGATTGAAGATGAGGATGAAGAGCTGGTGCAGAATAACGAAGAGGATTCATGCGATAGCGATGCATGATCTAATGCCATTCGAATAATCTGTATTTAATTTGACTTAATAATGTAGCAATATCAAAATAATATTAACCCTAGAAACTTGTCTACATATTTTTTTTATTTTCCCATCTGATGACTAACGGTATACAAATTTCATATATAAAATTTCATTCTGAACAACTTTACTGAGAAGTATTTTTTCATTTAAGATCAATGGCTTCTGAGATACAGATACACTACATAATAAGGGTAGTAAATTGTCACAATGACAGCCAAAATAGGTATTTAACCAGGGCCGGTCATAGGCCCAGGCAACCCAGGCAGCTGCCTAGGGCGCCAAACGCCAAACAGATTTTTATCTCGAGTAGACAACTGAAAAAAAATAAAATGTTTTGTGTCAATTAATTAGGGAAAAATAAAAAATCCGACAACACTGTCCGATATCAGGCAACAGTTGCTCATGGCGCTAGTAAATGCGAGTTGTTTTTATTTCACGAATCACGGCATGCTGTAACAAGTGTGAGTGGTACTGGTGCGACGTGCGACACTTAGAAATTTTATTCCCGTTTGCGTTGTTTAGCCGATATTATAAGGGTAATTAATATTCCACCATCTAAACGTGTGTTGTGTGTTTTAAACTTTTAAAATGATTTAAATTATTTTGGTAAAAGAAATAAACTTATTTTAACTGCAGACTGAGGTAGGTAACAAGCTGATTAACTGAATATACTTATTGACAGACTGAAAAAATATACTTTTAGGTTCTATACTAAAATACAAAATGTCGGCGTCGGATAAGAATCAGGTGCTTTCTATAGAAAAAGAAAGAAGCAAATGCTAATTCAATCCGATAAACAAACAAAAATTCTTGAGACGTTTATAGGACACAGAAAAAATAATGCTGCCTTTTCCACGTTTAAAGACGAAACAGATATTTCTGCTTCGCCATCGACATCTACTTCGGTTCGGGGAAACGAGGGTGAATCTCTGGAGGCGATTGAGGGACAAACTGAGGTTGAGGTAAATAAAGTTTTATTTTACAAATTGAGTTTTAGAGTGCAGTGGCATTACTGCACAACAAAACGGTAGGTTTTTTTAACTTTAATATTAACAGGAGGTTCTATATAAGGTACGGCTGACATGATGACGTATTCTGTTAACATGACTCTGTTGCAAGTTTACAGTTGCAATCGCACAATATTTATAAGAAATATTATATTCAATATTTCTAATACAGGAATATTTTTAGGTTGATTCATGTGCCGCAGACTGCTCCGAAAGTGATCCGAAACTTGTATTCGAAGAAGCTGACGCTGGAACATGGCCTATAAATATCAGCGACCAAATGCGACAAATTTTGGTTCTGAAAGGCCCTGTTCAAGTAAGAAATATTTCTTTTGTTGTTGATGATCGAAATAGAAAATTCAGTCCTGCTTATTATGAAAGAAAACTGCAAAATGGATCGTATATTCAGCGAGACTGGTTGGTATATAGTGTCTCCAAAAATGCAGTATATTGTTTTTGCTGCACTTTTTCAAATTTGCCTAAATCCTCCTTAACAAATTATTCAGGATACAAAGATTGGAAAAGACAGGCAGAAAGCTTGGCAGCTAAAATGAAGGATTTTAAATTTATATCTAGTGTAGTAGTTTGGTATGAAGTTTTATATAGGATATATTTGGTTTGCAAGCTGTTACAATCCAAAAGTTCTGATATACCGTTAACAGTAGACATGATCCAGGGTATTAAAAAACAGTTGGAAGATTTTCGAAGTGAACAAGGGTTCCACTCCATAATTACTGACGCCAAAGAACTTGCAAAGCAATTGGAAATCAATCCAACATTTACTAAGCAGTGTTCTGTGCGACCCAGGAAAAAAAGAGCACATTTCAGTATGAGTGCGAAGATGAACCTATCGTGGATCCAGAGAAATCATTCAAAATAAATTTCTTTTTTTATCTTAGACACAGCAATTAATTCACTGTCTGAACGGTTTTTGCAGTTAAAGGAGCACAGTGATGTTTTTAGTTTCCTATACAATATCTCACAATCATTCCAACATGAAGATTTATTGAAATACTGCAACAATCTATCAACTGCACTAACCGCTGGCCATACCTCTGATATTGAGCCTAGGGAGTTATGCCAAGAAATCACAGTTCTCTCTAGCATAATAAAAAACCAGAACATAAAGGAACACCAAGAAATGTTATGAATTTCTTGTCAACAAAACATATGAGGCATGTAGAAGCAAAACTGGCCTACTCCACATTCGGTGAAAAATGAGTTACATACGGCACAGTGTCGTTCTTTTTTTAACCCGTATATACTAGATACAATGTTTTGTATCAAATATCGCCTTATCCCTTTCAAATTAAATAGAGAAACATTGACATCGGTGCACACTCGCCTTATCCAACCTTCATATTAATGCACAACTTGTCTTATCCGCGCAGCCAATGGGAGATGGTAATTGCAGAACACGTGTCTCGCTGAATAGTTTGCCGCCAATATTATTTATTATTGTATTAGTACTAACTTGTCTTTAGTTCAGTGTGTTATTCGCAAAGAATAGGAATAAAAATAATAATTTTATATAAAAAATATAGTGTTTATTGTGCTGACAAATGGAGAGTAGAATTGTACCAGCAACACCAAGTAAAGGCAGGAGAAAAGTTCGTGATAAAGCCAAATGAAAAAGGGAATTGGCTAAACGTAACAGGTAAGTAAATACATTTTAGTTTTTGTCATAATTGTGGTTATTTTCGAGGTTATTAAAAGGTTATTTTTATCATTTATAGATGTGATATTAAAATTAAAATAAAATGGAAATTTTCTGTCATATACTCCAAAAAAATGAATGTTTTATTTTATTAATTATTAACCCCAGAATCCTCTTTAATTGTTATTAAAATTAAATTTATTTTTTTTTCAGGCACGCTGCAGAAAACCTACCATTATTTCCTAACTGTAAACATAATGGCAAGACGTATAACTGTAAAAAATTAATTGCACGTGATATATACAACTTCCACCGTAAGTTCTGCTCTAATAAAGAAAAAGTCGCGCAAGATACCTTCATTTTGAAGTATTGCAGAGGGTCTAAGCCGCGAAGAGCTAGACAAATGAAAGAAGGTAGCAGTAGAAATGGCGTTTCCGTAAAATACTTTATAAAAAAGGCTGATTGTCATAAATTTGAGATACAAGTTTGCCAAAAAACATTCTTAAATATTCTTCATGTTTCGAAAGACCGTGTACAAAGGGTCGTCAGAACACATTTATATACAGGGCTTATGCCTCGAGAAAATCGTGGAGGTGATCGACTGAGCAAGAAGTATGAAGGGAAGAAAATCGCCGTTAGGAGATTTATTGAAAATTTAAAGGGAATTGAGTCATTACTGTCGAGCAAAAGTAGATAATCGACAATATTTGCCCAGCGATATAAGCATTTCTAAGATATGGCAATTTTATAATGAGGCTAGTGATCCAATCCTAAAAGTAAAGAGGTCGTTTTTTCAAAGTATTTTTGTAAAAGAGTACAACGTCGGCTTTGGAAGTCCAGTAACAGATGCTTGTTCCAAATGTATTGAACTCTCTGAGAAAATAAAATCGAAGATGACGGTAGGAAAAATAATTTAATCATAGAGAAGAGGGTGCATAAACTAAGAGCAAATGCATTTTTTAAGAAGCTGCAAGAAGTTAATAATAACATGATATCGTTTTCATTTGACTGCCAAAAGAACTTGGTGAATCCAAAAATTCCGGACCGGATTGCATATTTTAGCCGACAGTTGTATACCTACAACTTCACTATCGTTCAGGGTTCTTCTAAAAGCAAAATGTCATCTGAAAATATCTTTTTCTACACATGGATGGAGAATGAATACAAAAAAGGCTCCAATGAAATTTCTTCAGCAGTATTTCATCGTCTTTCACAAACAGATCTGTCTTCATATTCCGTAATCACACTTTGTGCCGATGGATGTGGAGGGCAAAATCGAAATTCAACTATGATCGGCATGTGTTCCTACTTTTTATCAAATATTGCTCCTCCCAATATTAAGACCATTGAACTAGTATTTCCAGTTCCAGGACATTCCTTTCTACCTCCAGACAGAGTGTTCGGGAGAATCGAAAAAGTTTTAAAACGGATGCCGACTATCACAGATCCTAAAACATACATAAATATTTTCAAGACCCACGGCACTGTAATTGAACTGGGTAAAGACTGCCTGGTTATGGATTGGAAAACGAGTGTTGGAGAGTTTTTTAAACCCGTGGGAACATAGCATTTCAAATTTCCACATGCGAAAAGATATATAATATCCAAAGACCATAGGTTAAGCATCATGACTCGTGGAGAAATTGTCTACCATTCAGACACTGGTACGTCTAAATCCACATTAAAAAAAGGAAAGAAACTCAATAATTTTTTCTCCGAATATGATTACCGTGGGAGTTCCTGTAAACCTCAAGAAGTTGGCCAATGTAAATAATTTATTAAATAAACATTTTAGAGATGCATGGCAATCAAGAGAAGATCTTGCCTTTTTCAAAACTCTACTGTCGAGTGAAGTACCTTCAGAGGAGGAAGCTACTCAAAACGAAAATACTCAAAATGAAGAAGCTCTTGGTGCAGATGATTTTTGCGAGCCAAGAACTTTAGAAGATGTAGGATTAAGAATTTAAAATTTAATATAGTGTTTTGTTCCTCTGTCTAACAAAATAAAAATATATTTCTGCAAAATTCCTTATATCCTAACCTTGTTATTGCAAAACTTGTCAAATCCCATGTTGATTCAAAACTTGTCATGCAAAACTTGTCAATTCCATGTTGATTCTTCAAAACCTGTCTTATCCAAACTTAAATCTAATTTTCTTCAAAAATATGAGGATCGTCGTTTAAATAAAATCAAGCCGGACATTTTCTTAAATATGTTTTACATGATCCATTAATTTGTCATAGAAATTCGATGTAATAAACCGTGTACACGTTTTTCTCATTTTTTCAAATTTGTTCACAATGGACAAGGCGAGTTCTGCTTCTACATGCCTCATATAATTGGTTCTTTCCCAAATTTAGAAAGTTCTTTGCAGATTCTTTTGACATTGCCAGTTAGCGTTGCGTCAGGAGATCGGTCGTTCTCCAAACTTAAATTAATTAAAACATACCTTAGATCATCTTTGTCTCAGGAGAGATTGGACGGACTTTCACTATTAGCAATAGAAAATAACATACTCAATCGTGTCAATATTGATGAACTAATTTCTGAATTTGCAAGACGCAAAGCAAGACGGATTCAATTTTAGTTTTTATAGTAATCAGTTTTAAGAAGTTATTTTGTTATTTTAGTTCATTACAAATATATATTTTAAAAACAAAGTGCTTGCCTTGTTTTATTTTAAGTTTTACTCTAATGCTTGTTGATTAATGTGAACGATAACTTAAAATCACAACATTGATAGGTAACTATTATTTATCGCCTTGCTGTTTGACCTTTTTTACAAAACGATTTGAAAATAGAGGGGGGGGCGCCAGAATTGAACTTTGCCTAGGTTGAGAAAAGTCGTCGGACCGGCCCTGTATTTAGCTGGCAATCTGAATTGTCCAGAAGGTGATTCCTTTTGACACATATAGGACTATCAAAAAACATAAGTGCCGTTTAGTCTCTAAAGGTAGTGATATCTTGACTAGCTCAAGGACTATAGCGAAATATATCAGAATTACACAGAAAGCTATTTTAGAACCAAGCATTTTCCATGAAGTTAAATGTATGCAATATTCCGATTTTAGAGACTACACGATCAAGAAGTGTCAAAGGTACACCTCAAACAGACCTGGAAAGGTAAATATTTAATTAAGGGTAAATTCAGATATTAATTGGAGTTTATTGATAGACACGGTGGAGTGCGTACGAAATATATTCACACCGGGACTGCGTGTATTTGGTGATTGATAAACTTTGTCTAAAAACACTTTTAATTAATTAATAAATATTCATAGTGCACAGATATAAACTGTTTTATTAATGTAGCGACAGCGATGTCACAGGGCAACGGAGTCCCAGGGCGGACTTCGTACAAGCTAGATGATCCTGGAGGAGGCACAGTCAGCAGGACAGATAAGTTAAAAAATTTAATAGATAATTTATATTACAGTGATAACACAATTGATCATGTCTCTAATAAACGGGAAGGTAATAATCCTGATGTTAATAATTATAAAAGACCGGCAGTATGGAAACAATGGATTTAACATCTCCAATTAAAAAACCTAACAAAACATACAAGGATAATAATATAAAAGAAGCGTATATTAAAAAAACTATTTAAACACACAGATACAGGACCGTATTACTTTTATGTTATTTCTGAAAATGAAAATGTAGGCAATATGCATCCTATGAAATTGGGTAAACTAATTTTTTTAAATATACCGAGCGTTAAGAATAATATAGTAAATATCTCTTCCATGGGTAGAAATAAAATAAAAATCGAGATGAAAAATGCAAAGTCGGCAAATGAGTTGATAAATCAGAAACTCTTTAGTGACAATAAATTACAGACATATATTCCAACCTTTCTTGTAAATAAAATGGGTGTAATTCGTGGCGTTGATAAATCAATGAGTGAAGAAGAAATTAAGTCAGAGATAGTTTCATCGTATAATGTTATCAAGGTTAAACGAATGCTTAAAAAAATCAAACAAGATGAACAAATTCTAGAAATTAAACTACAAACATGCGTGTTAACCTTTGATAGTCAAATGTTACCTAGTTATATATATTTGAATGGTGTAAGATGTGAGGTAGATCCATATGTATCACCTGTTTTACAGTGCTTTAACTGCTTGCGATTTAATCATACAAATAAACAATGTCGAGCTAAAATTCGATGTGGAAAATGCAGTGGGGAACATACATTTAAAGATTGTAAAGCCAGCCAAGGTATATGCATATTATGTAATGGAACTGATCATACGTCAATTAGTAAAAAATATCCAGTGTACCAAAAACAAGTTACAATAAAACAAAATCAAGTCCTAACGGGTAATAACTATAGGCAATCATTCGAATCACATAATCCATATTATGCACTACTCAATAACTACGACACAGAATTTCCTGAAATTCAGGTAGGCACGCCTATAAATCGTAAACCCCAATATAAAAAACATTTTAACCAAAAACTTTATATTCCCTCTTCAACACCTTCTACCTCTCAGTCAGTAATCGAAAATTCATCTCAGAAAACAATAACAAGAAACAATGATTATATTAATCCGTACAGAAGCTCACCCTTTATTCACGAAAATGAAAGTAAGTTAGAGGAAATACTAATCACAAATTTTACTAAATTCTTGGATTCAATTTTACAACAGTACAAAAATAAAATCGGTTTGGTAAATGTAGACAATCTACAAGAAATATTTAGCAAAGCTATAACTAATAGCATACATTCAATTCGGTAAAAAATAATAGCAATATAAAATGTATTAATTTCCTTCAATGGAATGCTAGATCTGCTATAGCAAACAAACCGGCTCTGGAAGATTTTTTGGTAACAAATGATATAAGTATTGCTACTTTGAGTAAAACCAGATTTAAACCTAAACAAACAATTTGTTTCAATGGTTACAACCTAATGAGACAAGATAGAACAGATGGCTACTGGGGTGTAGCAATATTGGTTAAACATAATATTCCCTATCAAAGTTATAACCTCACTGCTAATATTAATAATGTTATGTCTGTTGCTGTAAAAATTAAAACTACGAACAATAAATATTTAACAATAGTATCTTTGTATTCCTCTCATCAAAATACAATTTCAAAAATACAGTGGGATAACTTCTTTATGAATTTACCTAAACCTTTCTTAGTATGTGGGGATTTTAATTGTCATCAACAGTCCTGGGGCTGTGCCTATAATGATACAAAAGGTGGATATCTACTAGAGTCTATATCCGAATTAAAAATGGTATTATTAAATGATGGAACCCCCACACTGATTAACCCACCAAATAATAATGTATCTGCTATCGTCGCTATCGCTATCGACTTAACAATCTGTTCACCTGACATCCTTCATAACGCAATGGACAGTAAGGCAACAGCCTTTAAGCTCAGATCATCTACCAATAGAAATAAAACTACAAAATGCACTTCCAAAAATTAAAAAAATACCTACAGTTACATGGAATACAAGAAAAGCTGACTGGATATCATTTCAGACGAACATAAAATATTCTTCTCGAGCTACCGAAGAAAATCCTAACTATGAGGCATTTGTTGATATAAGGTAAGGACGCCAGTAGTTGACACTGACCCAGTAGTTGACATTCGCAAATTCGGATGTGAATAATAAGCTTCTGTTAAGTTTCAAGTGTTTCAAAATTCCCGCAGTTATCAACTGTCTCCATCTATTGCACGAATTTCGAATTACCACTCATATACTGCAAGCGTTTCACTGCGTCAGTTACGATTGTTGTTAACGTGCACATGGTGACAATAAAAACTGTTATTTCTAAGAAGAATTGCTAAGAAAATAGGTAAGGTATTATTTATGTAACTAACTTTAGTGGTGTAATTTTGAATAAATCTTGTACCATGTAGTTTATTTATAGTTCCTATTAGGTATATTGATGAGTTGATATTGCTTTTAGGTTATAGTTATCATTAGACCTGTGGTGTCAAGTACTAGTACATCAAACATGTGACTGTTCCAATAGTTGACATAAGTGTCAACTACTGGTACATGTTATAAAAATTACACTATACGGTTTTTTTTCTATATATATATATATATTTATATTACCAACTATATCATCTATTCTGGTACGAAAATTTATAATTTTAAATGACGGTTACCAGTAGTTGCTACTGGTACTAAACAAGTGTCAAGCACCGATGCACCCACCTACTTTGCACTGGTTAGTGGTGCAGAATATAACTCTTCCTGTCATTCTTTTCATTGACGGTTATACGTCACATTTGACTCTACATTCAAGCAAATTCTGCTCTGTATCCCAATGCTACACATTTGCTACAGCCCATGGATGTAGCCGTTTTTCGTGCGTTAAAAGAAAACTGGAAGGGCAAAGTGCACCAGTGGAGAATTAAGAATATTATTAAAGGGAATATTCCCATACTGAAGAAACGAGATTTTCCACCTCTATTGAAAGAAGTTTTGGATGAAACAATTACTCCAAAAATACTTGAGAATGGATTTCGCAAATGTGGGCTTGTACCCTGGGATTCCAACGCAATAGATTATACAAAATTGCCTGTAAGAGACAATACACTTAAGCAAATTGAAGAAGATGAAAACATAAAAGATATAGAAACTGGTTTGAAATTTATTGAGAAAAATATAGAAAAACAGAAATTAGAGATTTTTAATTAATCATCTGATATTTGGGAAGGTGATCCGGATGATCAGTCCCTATTTCAGTTGTGGATTAAGATAAGGAAACAATTAAAAGGGAAAGGTACAACTACTGAAATACTTAACCGAGACTTCAACACATCTCTAGTTGATTTGGAAAATGTTTTGCATACGACACCATCTGAAGATCAAGTACGGCAAGAAATAGATCCATCGATATTAGAGAAGAGCTCACTTATTGAAACTCCAGAATGTGGTGATCACATTTTCAGTTTTATTGGAAGATATTCTGCATAGAACACCACCTAAAGAACAAAAACAGATAAGGTAATGTGGCCAGTCTTTGACAGTGAACCAGTTATCGACACCCCATTCTTTGTTAATCTATATTAAGCGCATTATTTAATATTTCAATAATTTTTCTCACTAGTGTTATTGGTTTCAATGTTTGGCAACACTGCTTAACTTCCTACCTCCTTAAAGTCAGCCATATTGTCTATAAAAAGTTTTCAATGCTAAGGTGTCTGTGAACAAGTCGTTTCAAAGTGGTGCTTACAAAAGAAGTTAAGGTAAGTACTCAACTTTTAATGGTACTGTTATTTATTGAGTTATTTGATTAAATTTTATATTGCTTTGATTAGAAAAGCATATAGAATTCAATTATAACCTCTAAAATTATCTAAGACTTCTGAACATGTTAACCCTTTCCTTCCCAATGATGCCATATGGCATATTAAAGTTTAAAGCGCTACAAATGATAGAAAACTGCAAAAAATCTATTGCAAAACAGCTTGAGTTATCCGCTGTACATATTAGATGGCGCCACATCCACAATAATCTCTATGATTGATAAACAACTTTAGTTTCACTTCACATATAGTAGATGAGTGATTGGAATGCTGAGGTTAAGTTTTATTACAATTTCAAATCAATAAAAAGAAAGGTAAGTTATACGATTCCTAGGATAAAAAAAATATATAGTTAAATTTAAGTATTGTTAGGTGTTGATATTGTTGAGTTGTTTATAATTCATAGAAATATATGTACGTATGAAGGCAAAAAAAATTTCACGCCATATGGCGTCAGTGGGAATTTGTGGTCATATATCTAGAAACATTGTGTTTATATTTTCAGATGAATTGTACAGGACTTACGCCAGATGAAGAAAAAAATTTACTGCTGCTTATGGAAGGTGACATATCTGATATCAGTGTAGATTTAGAGTCTTCAGATGATGAAAATTTTTGAACAATGCGAGAGAATTACTTTCTGACAGTGGCCCTACCCTCCTAAATGACCTTATAGCCAATGCAAGTTTTGAAATTGATCATACATCATCTGATGAAGAGGACAATTTACCATTATCGACTTTTGTCAAGAAAAATACGAATATTTCTAAAAAGAAGAAAACAAATTGTATTTGGGAAAAATGTGACATACAAACAGTAAACTCATATTGTAATGTTACGTTTACTAATGGGGCAAGAGATTTAGACATGACCCCCTTGCATACTTTAAATTATTCTTTGATGATGGTATTATCAACAATATAGTTGAGCAAACAAACCTCTATTCTGTTCAAAAGACAGGACATTCAGTCAACACATCTTATACTGAAATGTGTCAATATTTCGGTATAAATATACTTAGTGGTATAATACGAATGCCCAGCTACCGAATGTATTGGGCACAAGAAACACGTATACCTGTAATAGCTGACACTATGTCTAGAAATAGGTTTGAAAAATTACGTTCAATGCTACATCTAGCCGACAACTCACAAATGAAATCTCGAGAAGACCCTGAATATGATAAATGTTTCAAAGTAAGACCTTTGATAGATGCACTGCAAAAAAATTTTACTAATATTGAACCAGAGGAATGTAACTGTGTAGATGAAATTATGGTACCCTTCAAAGGGCATAGTTCCCTCAAGCAATACATGAAAAATAAGCCGCATAAATGGGGTATCAAATTATTTGCCAGGGCTGAAATGAGCGGAATTGTATATGATTTCGAAGTTTATGTTGGAAAGGGGACAATAAAAAATCCAACTGGGCTTGGAATTAGTGGCGATATTGTTTTGCGATTGTCAAAAGATGTTCCAAAAAAATCAAAATTTCAAACTGTTTATGGATAATTGGTTCACTTCTTTCAATTTACTATGTAGGCTCAAGGAAAATGGCATATTAGCATGCGGAACAGTAAGAATTACTAGAATGCCACAATGCCATTCTCTAAAAAGTGAAAAAACATTGAAGAATGAGGGACGTGTGGTTCATTTGACTACACGACTGAAAAAAATAAAAATATTGTTGTTACTAGATGGTATGACAATAAATGTGTCCATGTAGCATCTACTTATATTGGAATTATGCCAACAGATTTTGTAAGGAGATGGTCAACTGACAAAAAGTATATTGACGTACAACGTCCAAATATAATAAAAGAATATAATACTTACATGGGGGGTGTAGATCTCAATGACATGTTAGTATCCTTATATCGGACAAGAATTGGGGTAAAACGTTTTTACCTAAGAATAGTTTTTCATCTCATCGACATCTGTATTGTGAACGCTTGGCTTTTATATAGACGTGACTGTTCGCAAAGGGGCGAAATAAAATATAAAAAATTATTAGTATTTCGTTCAGAAATTGCACATGCTTTGCTACAAAAAGACGTCAACATCTTGTACAGAAAGAGAGGTAGACCAACTAATGAAACAGTTCCATCTCCAACCCCTCCTCCTAAACGACCAGTAAATCCCACCCCTATAAATGATGTGAGTTACGATAACCTGGGACACTGGCCGCAGCATCAAGAACCAAAAAAAAGATGCAGAAACTGCAAGACTGCTTATGCAAGAGTTATCTGTTGCAAATGTAATGTGGCGCTTTGCTTAACAAAGGACAAAAATTGTTTTGTTCAATTCCATTTAAAATAATTTTTTTATTATATTTTGTTCATTAGTTCAAAATATGTTTTGAGCAAAGTAGTTTTAGTAGATTATATTTGTTTTGTAAAATACAAAGGTATTTTTTTTACTTCCACATTTTCCCACTGATGCCATATGGCATCATCTCTAAAATAACAGAAAAAAACATTTTCTTGATAAAAAATTCTGAAATATCATTTAAGGGAACTATATCCCTTGAGAAATAACTAGTGAATAATTTTTCGGTCAAAAAAAAATAATTTGGGAATTAAAGGGTTAATAACACATGTGTCAATGACTGGCATCCAAACTACGGTTTCTTCCAGTAATTGACACCAACGTCAAATACTGGACATTCCCGCTAGTAGTAATATTTACGTACAAAAATAATAAGCAGGAAATTGCAACATTGCCAAACCTCACTTTTTATATGTAAAATAAGGTTTTCCAGTTATTGACATGGGGTGTCAATAACTGGACAACAGTATGTCGATAACTGGAATAATTATTTTTGTTTCAGATAATGGCCCCCAAAAAGAATTATAATTCTGAACAAATGGCTAAAGCTATTAAGGATGTTGAGAGGGGAGTTCCCGTTGCCACAGCTGCAAAATTATATGGTGTTCCCCGTACAACTCTTCTATATAAATCAACAGGAAAATCTCCCCAAACATGCGCAATGGGTCCACCGAGTATTCTTACCCTAGAAGAACATATTTTTGTCCAGTGGATATTGATGCTCTCTGCAAGGCATTTTCCGGTCACACAGCATCAACTTATGGATAGTGTTGAAAAAATAGTCAAGGAGACAAAAAAGGCAAAACCCCTTCAAAAATAACAGACCGGGTGATAAGTGGTTTAAATCTTTTCTTAAGCGACATCCAGAAATTACACAAAGAGTATCTCAAAATTTAACAACCGCAAGAGATAACATCACGGAACGTCAAATTCGTAATTGGTTTTCAGAAATAAAAGACTATTTAGTTGCTAAAAAATCTTTTTGAAATTAAGAAATGCCCCAATCGCGTCCTCAATGCAGATGAGAGTGCATTCTATTTGCAACCTAAAGGCGATAAAGTTTTAACTAGAAAAGAGGAGAAGAACGTATATAGGACTGGCAATGATGAGAAAGAATGTATAACGGTTCTAGTGACTGCTAATGCTGAAGGCATCATGGCTCCGCCAATGATTGTATTTACTTACACCCGAGTACCTGGTTATATTTCAGCTAATATACCAGAATCATGGGGTATTGGAAATTCCGAAAATGGATGGATGTGCAGTGCCACCTTCTATGAGTACATGACTAATATTTTTGAACCTTGGTTAACTGAGCAAAAAATTGCACGTCCCATTGTATTCTTTGTAGATGATCATGTATCCCATTTAACATTACATCTGTCCAATTTTTGTGTGGAAAAGCAAATCGAGTTGAAATCTCTGTTTCCAAATTCAACGCATCTATTACAACCAATGGATGTGGCTGTGTTTCGTCCGCTAAAACATGCGTGGAAATTGGAGGTTCAACAGTGGAGGTTGGATAATTCTGGCCATAAACTACAAAAGCAACATTTTGGGAAAGTGCTTGAAGCTGCTCTGAAACATATCTCTGAAGATACTATTAGAAATGGGTTCAAAGTATCAGGTCTTTGCCCTTTTAATGAGCACAATGTAAAATTCACGAAATTATCAAAAACATCACTTTCTGAAGAAAATAGGGGGGGAAATCTAGCAATTAATGCAAAAATCCTTCTAAGTGGCCTAGAAGACCGAATTGGAAGAGAAAGGAAAAATTCTTTTGAAATGTGTTTGTTAGAAGGAAACATAGAATGGAATGGACCTATAGAGGAAAAGACATTTTATGAAATTTGGAAATCTATAAAACTAGAAACAAATGAGAGGCGAGATGATGGCAGAAATAATGAGGAAGCTGTTGTGTTGCAACCATTACATAGCTCACCTCCATTGAATCTAAATAATGAAAAAAACACGGATTATGAATCTGCACATCCACATTGCACTCCTATTAAAGATGCAATTTCTGAAGAAGTCAATTTACAGTTGAATAATATTAATAAGGAAAATGTGGAACCTGTCCTAGAAGAAACATCTATATTAAATCAGAGTAAACTTCCATTAAATGTTCCGACACCATTTAAGAAAGCTCTATTTTGGCCCGACGAGACACCGTCCACAAAAAAAAGAAAGCTTAAGGAAAAAATTCCTTCGGTCATCACTAGCGAGGCAAGGAGGGACTATCATATTAAAAAAGAAAATGAAAAGGAAGACTGAAGAAAAAGAAAGGAGAGCCAGACTTAGAGAACAAAAGAAGATGGATCAGCAGAAAAGAAAAACACCCATTGAATCTGATAGCTCCGAAGATTGGGTTGAAAGTGGCGATAGTCTAGATGACGTAGATATATTTGGAGAAAATGACCCAGTCGAATTTTGTGAAATGACAGAACCTTCCAATATTTCAATTGGTGATTACTTACTGGTTAAATTTTTGGGTGGTAAAAGAAAAACCATTACATACAGATACGTTTGTGTAGTACAAAATATCTCAAACACCATGAGCGATATAGAAGTTATGTCCATGAAGGTCTTAAATGATGAAAAAACTATTTTTTAAGGCATGCGAAGATGACATTTCTAGCATCAGTAAAGAGGAAATTTTGGGAAAACTGCCTTCTCCCAACATTTTTGCATCTGGAGATAGATTAAAATATCAATTTGCAACTCCTGTAAATGTATTTGAAGCTTAGAGTTCAAATAAACAATTCATTTTTATATATTTTTTTTACTTTTTTGTCTGTCGATTACTGGGATGTCAAAGACTAGATTTACAAGAAATGGCTTTGTCAATTACTAGCACATTGTATCAAATGTAAAGAAAAATTGATATAATAAAAAACTGTCAATATATTTTAATTTTATGTGTGGAACTAAAATATACAAAGTATGTCTATTCTATTGATATCTACAAAATGAATTTTTTATTTTCCTAATAATATTTTTTCAATTTATTAAATGGGGGTTGATCTAAAAGTGTCAATAACTGGTAGGTTTACCTTAGAACCTACCCCTTCAACGTCAGCAATTCCCGAAAGAGAAACTCCTCTCGAGACGATAAATTCTAAAACAGTTCCATCTCCATTTAAGCAAGCATTATTTTGGCCTGATGACAAGCCAGAAACATCAAAAAGAGCGAAGAAGGAAAAAATACCTAGCGTAGTAAGTTCTAAGCAGTGGCAACTATATTATGAGAAAAAAAGAAAAAGAAAAAAAGATGTAGAAGCTAAAAATAAAAGGGCTGCAGAATGAATAGCGAAGAAAGAAGTGAGAGAAAGACTCAAGAAACTGAAAAATGAAGAAAAAGCCAAGAAACTAATTGAGAGACAGAAAGGACTTCTTAAAAAAAAGAAAAACAGAAAAATGTCTACTTCATCCGAATCGGAACAAAAATGGGTAGAATCAGGCAGTAGCCTTGATGATGTTAGTATCACTGAAAATTGACCAGAAAACGAAGATAATGCAGCAATAGAGGATATCAATGGTTCAAACTTTGATGATACAGGTGCCCTTTTCAAAAAAGGCGGATTTGTTTTAGTATCTTTTCCGGGGAAAAAAATATTATAAATATATTTGTATCATTCAACAACCCCCAGAAGCAAGAGAAATATTTTTACATATTATAAATGAAATATGGAAAACGGGTAGCTGGAAAAATTATTTAGTATGGCCCTTTTCTGAAAATGTATAAGCCACCAGATAGTGCTGACTCCTACAGACCTATTTGTCTAGTATCCTGTCTTCTTAAAGTATTAGAGAAAATGATTAAAAACAGATTGCAGTGGTGGTTAGAAAAGCAGGGAAAACTTCGAAAAACACAGGATGGGCTTAGGCAAAAATACTGTATTGGAAAAATAACATCCATCGATGAAATTAGTGAAAACTTAGTCGAAGTAAAATTTCTGAGGGCATCTCGAAAGGTGACATATAAATTTGTCTGGCCACAAGTGGAAGATGAGGGAGCCATCCAAGTTAGCGAGGTTGTAAAAGAATTGACAAATCCTATCCCAGATAAAAGAGGTGGACTTTTATTTAGTGGCAAGGAATTGAAACCTTATTTAGAATATTTACAATAATAGCATATTTAGTTACTCTTGTAGGTGCCTATACTTATTCATTGTTAATATGAATGTATGTTATTTATGTTTTTTAAGAAGTTTAAAATTTCTATTACCATTTTTAATTAAAAAAATGCACACAACATTAACCGTTTTATTTACCATGCTAAATTTATCGATTTCATAAAAATAAAAATATTTTGCTAAATTTATCGATTTCATAAAAATAAAAATATTTTATATCAATTTTTTGGATTATTTATCATTCTAAGTGTTCAAAGTTGCCCAGTGGAAACAACTACATTGAACAATATGCTTTTTAAATACAAAATAGCCCCAATGTTGGGGTAACTTTGAACACCTTTAGAAAAATAGAAAAGGGCTTTATTTAATTTTCAAAATACATATAAATGAGGGAGTTTTTAACCATACCATGTGCCCCCAATATCGGTAATTAATGCTTGAAAAAATGTTTATACCTATGTAAATATCTAAGTTTAAACGTAAAAAGCGTTCAAAGTAACCGCGGTTTACGGTACAACATTCAATATATGGATATAATTAATCAAACAACAACATATAAGCACAGAAAATAACTACACAGATATCCCACAAGAATTAGTACCGAAAGTTTTTAAATATGACCTAAACCAAAAATGGAAAAACTTCCAAGTTATATACACCGATGGATCCAAGCAAAATGGAAAAACAGGTAGCGCTTTTTATAATGAAAATAAAAATTACGTTAAAGGCATTGAACTTAATGATATGTACTCCATATATGCTGCAGAACAAATCGCTATTATAGAGGCTTTGAATTACATACAAACTTTAGAAGAAAAAACTTTATTATATTTACCGATTCTCTCAGTGTAGTTACAAAAATACAGAATAACAAAATATGCAAAATGTCAAACATGACAGCAGATATTATTATACAAAACAGGAGAATGTGAGAGGGAAAATAAATATATTACCATAGCTTGGGTAAAGGGCCATATCGGTATAAAGGGAAATGAAAAGGCAGACGAAACAGCAAAGATGGCATGCGATATTGGTGAAGAAAATACTATACATAAACTTCCATATGAAGCTTTACAGGGGTGATCAAAACCAAGATAAAGGCGGAATATAATGAACACTTCATAAAGGGCGAAAAAGGGTTATACTATAAAGGTTTTCAGCCTACGGTACCTTCAAAGCCTTGGTTTTCAAAACATCAATATATTAACAGAAATTTCATAAGAACAATTTCAAGAATTAGATCGGGCCACTGTTTGTGCAAAGCATACAAATTCAAAATAAACTTAGAAGACTCAATGCTTTGTGATGTATGTGAGGAGGAGGAAACAATAGAATATATTATTTTTAGTTGCGAATTGTATAATAACAGTAGGGAAATTCTTTTTCAAAATATTTATAGCGAAAAAAAATAAGTCTTCCCTTTAATCTAACATATTTGTTATCACTTAACAATTATAATATATACATTAGGGTGGCCCTTATTTTTCAATATTTTTTCTTTTCCTATGACGCCCTCTATATTTTGTCCTACTTGTAAAAAAATAATTTGTACCAAATTTGAAATTTTTTGGAGCAAAGGATCACGTGGCACATTACCGTTAAAAATTTAAATTTTTTATAACTACTGTAAATTTATATCCTTCTTATTTAAACAATTAATTAAGGTATATAGGGCTGGTGGAGCTTAAAACATATGAATTCTGAGCTCCACCCACCCTGAACCAATGGGAGCAATAGATATTGTAGTGGGGAGATATGTAGGAGTTGCCCTTACCACCTGATATGCTCAGTTCTTTAGTTACTTGCGCCTGTGGAAGGTAAACAAGTCTTACTAGTCTAAAAAACGATTTCGTTGTACTAAGATTGTGAAATAAAGTAAAAGTAACAAATAAAAATCTACAAACAAAATGGCAACAAGACAAAAAGGGAAGCTGTATTTTCTTGAACATGACGAAAGTCAAATTATAGGAGCCAAATTATCATCAAATGGACAAGTTCTGATAGTTCTATTTTATAACCTCCGCAAAGTCAAGTTAAATTTACGGTCTAGTGCACATTTGGCGGTGAAAGAAGTAGAAGTTTTATGGGAAAAGGCAAGAATCCCAACGAGAAAGTTTCAGCGCAGCATTGAGAAATTGGAATTATTGTATCAAGAATGGAAGACATTACAGAAAACTTGTAAACGCCGAAATCAGCTACAGGAAAAGAAGGAGCAAGATTTTCTTAATAAAGTAAATGACTTGTTCGATATCGCGCATGCCAATGCATTGGATATGATTAGTATTGAAAAAGACAAACTTTTCCTTATAAACCAAAGAAAAAAGGCCGACCTGGGTCAATGATTGGCGGAGATCGTGTTTTATTACTAAAAGAACAAAGAAAAGAATCTCGAAAGAAACAAGAGGAACTAAAGCGGTCTAGCCACCAAGTATTTCAAGGTATAAATTAACCTGTAGAAATCATCTCATGATAAATAAGTTCTTTTTTTCGTTTTAGAAAGTGAAGTAGTTGAATTAGAATTTTCAAAAGATGATGAACAAATACAGGAAGAGGGAAACAAATATTGATGCAGGTTTTTTTTTAGTCCACCCTTAAACGAACCTGGCCCTAGTATACAAGTTAATCCAAGAAAAAGAGCTCAAAGGGAGGTAATCACACCAAAACTGGTTGTTACGTTAGACAAATGCAAAGTCAGTGACCGCGATGCGGTTAGACTTATAGCAACAACTGCAGAAGCGCTTCATCATGATTTGGACAGTTTAATTATAAACAGAACGTCAATTCAAACGTGTCGTAAACGAATGCGAGCAGAACGTGCTGAGAAGCTCCGCTCTGAATTTAATATTTCTGATTTTGAAGCCGTTACTGTTCATTGGGATGGAAAATTGTTACCCGCACTAACAGGCAAAGAGCAAGTAGACAGGTTGCCAGTTTTAGTGACAGGAAGAGGAAAAGAACAACTACTCGGAATTCCTGCACTGGAGAAAACGAAGCTTCTGCAGTGCATCAGTTACTGGAACAGTGGGAACTGATAGAAAAAGTGCAGGCACTTTGCTGCGATACCACCGCCTCCAACATGGGTCGTTTAAAAGGTGCCTCTGTTATGTTGGAACAAAAACTTGGAAAGGACATTCTCTATTTACCCTGCAGGCATCATATTTATAAACTTGTACTGAGAGCTGTATTTGAAGAGAAAATGGTCATTCTTTACAACAGCCACTTCTGCCTGACGAAAAAAACAAACACACAGACCGATGCTCCGTCATGTCAGGAACACATCCCACATAATCATATGTTGCGCTTATGACGAGAACGGCCCAAAAAAAAAACAAAATTTCCAATGCGTTAGGTGGAATTTACGATAACCCGCATACGGCGTGATTCACTTACACAAGTAGATTCTAATTCTGCTTTATATCACTCCTTACGGGTTGACAGCGCAGGTACAAAGTAACTATTAACATCTACGTGTTGCCAAATCTATGAAATGTACATACCTGTCCTTCGCACGGCATACCACAAACTTGTTAGTAACCACAAAAACCAAAAAAAAATTAATGTCTGCCACTGAAGGTTCTTCTGTTAATTAAATCACTGACAATACGTCCGTTTAAATCACAAATGCGACCCACAATTACATCGAAAGCATTATACCTACTACGTCTGTTATGTCCCTCTTCGTTTTGTAGGGACCAGTAGGTATATAAATCTAACATTTTACGACATTTCTGTACGTTGCAATTTCTGTTCATCCACACAAAGGATCTCAGGACATCTGGTGAAACGCCATTTTGAAAACAGAATGCGGCAATAAAACAACGATCGTTATAATTCAACTGCGATAACAGAACTTTTGAACGGATCAATCTATTTAATCTAATAGGTGCCACATTTAGAATGTCACAAAAAAAATTCCAAGATTCGACAACACTTTGAGAAACCATTGTGCACACGAATTCACTGCAAGACAAGGAAATTACACTGGCAACTTTGTCAGGTGCTTGTCGATGGAAAGTTACAGTGAAAACAGTACCTTCTACCATGCAACCAACAATACAACTTTAGTTTCAAAGAAAACGAGGTTGTAATAGTCGTACATCTGACAACTGTGCAAAAGGTAGATCGTGTTTCACCTGTTGATATCAAACGAATTGCACGTGGGATTCCCAAGGAAATTGGGTGAACAGTACATTTACATTTTACACACATTTTGACAAAACAATTTCATTTAAACTCGATTCCCATTTCAAATTGGGAATAATACAAACAGCTCTTCTGTGATTTGTCAGCTTATCTAAACAGACGCTTTCAAGTAGCTTCACTTGCATTTTTACAATTTCTTTGTCCGCAGTTCTGTTCTTCTGTTGAATAAAATGGTTTCGTCAACTTCGGCAAACAGTGACAAGTTAAATTGTGAATTTAATAATTGTGAACAGTACTATTTTACAACTAGACGTTTTTATGAAGTACTTACGTCAGATGTTAAATTAGTGGCGTTTTTTAATCGACACGGGGTTCTACCATGTCATCAAAAATGTGTCAAATGTGCATCAACAATGGAAATCACGGTAGCACATCCATACACCTTTCGGTGTCAAAAAAAGAACATCGAAGAAAACCAAACGGAAATGTAACATAAACGTTTCCATTTTTAAAAAAACCTTCTTTTTCCGAGTAAAACTTCCAGTGACTACAGTGGCAGAATTTGTTTTTATCTATTTCAATCGACCACCACCGAGAATAAAATATATTGAACGTGAACTCGGTCTTACTCAAAAAACTATCATAGACTTTTGTTCATTCATTCGAGAAGTTATTATTTTTTGGGCATCAAAAAATAGTACAGTGATCGGTGGTGAGGGGAAAATAGTTGAGATAGATGAGGCAAAGATAGGCAAGAGAAAATATAATAAGGGACGATATTTGGAGGGTCAATGGGTGTTTGGGGTCATTGAACGGGGATCGCGGAAATTTTTTTTAATTGCTGTCGAGGATAGGTCCGCCGGGACACTGGTGGACATCATCAAAAATAAAATTGCGCCGGGAACTACAATTTTCAGTGACTGTTGACGTGCATACGACTCTTTAGGTGAAAACCAATATAAACATTTGACAGTGAACCATTCAGTGAATTTTGTGGATCCCGACACGGGAACACATACTCAAAATATTGAGAGATTGTGGGTTGAGGTGCGGAAATTAGTGCCACGGTTCGATAGAAGAAAACGCCATTACGAAGGGTACCTCTCTGAATGTCTTTTTGTAATGCGTCATCCAGATCACAGGGAACGTTTACACGTCTTTTGGAAAATGGCCGGCCAACTGTACACCCCTCCAGGACATTAGACCACACACAAAACATCTTGTAAGTACCAACAAATTAATATTATTTAGGATAATGTGACAACGTTCATTTACATAGTTATCACAATTTGACAACATTTACGTTTATGTTTATTTATGCGTAGGTAGCTCAAATAAGTATTTCGATGTTGCCATCGTCTGGTGGCCATTGTTTGAAACGCGCCATTTGACGGTTATCGTAAATTCCACCAAACTCTGTTTCAATTTATTTATATTTCCCATGAATTGTACAATTACAAATTTTACACAAAAATATGTGTAATTTATATCATAACGAATGTCATATGAAACATTCACTGTAACAAACCACATATTTCCCTTGCCCAATTTAACTTATTCCCCTTGCCCTCTCATCCTGTTGAACAAACTTTCACAAAAATATGTGTAATTAATATCACAACGTATGTCATATGAAACATTCACTATAACAAAACACTTATTTCCCTTGCCCAATTTAACTTATTCCCCTTGCCCTCTCATCTTGTTGAAAAAACGTGCACGTATGTCATTCATTATTACTTTCTGTACGATTATTCGCAACCCTCACTTTACATACAAATATGTCAATGAAGACACCACAACACAACCACTTATTTCCCTTGCCCCAGCACAGAGTACGAAAATGCGATATTGCAAATACCTTTCTATTGCCCTATCATTTTTTTCTGTTCAACTCTTACATTTGTCTATCATGTGAATGATAACGCGGCAAAATCACTTATTTCCCTTGCCCCATAACATATTACGAAAAAACCATATTCTCAATATCTTTCCCTTGCCCTTTAATTAGTTCCATTCACGTTTCACGTATTTACGTTTTTGTCGTATGCGATTTTTCGTAGGATGACATTTTACAATATTGCTTTGGTGAGAATTATATACGGATGTGACTTTTTTTGGCGTGCGACTTTTTGTCGCGTACGACTTTTCGTCGGATTCTACTTTTCTCATGACACTGTTCGTCGAAACCCATCAACCGTCGAATGCGACTTTTTGTCGGATGCGATTTTACCTATGGTGCAAATTTCCGTCGCATACCACTTTCCCTGGGATGCGATTTTTCGTACCATGCGACCTTTTGTCGGATGCAACTTTTGGTCGGATGCGACTTTTGGTCTGATGCGACTTTTGGTCGGATGCTACTAGACTACAACGAATGCCATTTTTCGACTCACAGGAATTTTAGCTGTCGCGTATTTCAGTCGGATGCGACTAATGTATCCTACTCTAAATCGGGACTCCCTTTACCCTCGTGTCTTACCCACCCAGCACCCCTATTCGCTCCACGGTCCCGTATGCTTGTTGGGTTATTATTCATTTGCGCAACATTTGCTTTGCAGCAAATGTCTTCTATAGAGACACTTTACGTGTGTGTGCAAAAAAAACACGAAAAAACCAGAAGTGGCTGTTGTAAAGAATTACCGAGAAAATTTCTAAATCTTCTGGACCAAATATTCCACCTTTCAAAAAATTTCAGCAATTTTGGCCTAATATAAATAAGACCAATTTTAAACCTGGAGTCGAGGACAGAGCTGTAAAAAAAGCACTAAAGGATACGACGTCAACACTTGCTATTGCACAAAAGAGTTTGAAGCAAGACCAGCAACCTAGGGAAGATTACAAAGAACTGCTGGAGCTACTAGTTTGCTTTCTTGGTGGAACCCCTCCTCGAGAAATATTTTTTAGAGTTTCAGGTGCTTTCCACCACGCTAGGTGGATGGCAAAGGCAATCTATTGTATGAAAATGTTTCTGTTTCGCGAGATGTTCGATTTGGGAGCAGAAGAAGCTGGAATTAGAGACATTTGTATTTTCTTAGCTAATTTATCGTTCGTTTACTGCCAATACCTCCTAACTGACATTTTTTTTCAATTTCAAGCTTTAAGTACTAGGTGGTAGAGAAGATACAAACGCATCGACTAGAAATAGCTCCTAAATGATTAAAATTTAAATTTACCGCTTATTAAATTCGACAAATTCCTCCTATCGTAATCTGTAAAAATTAAGAACCAATACCTCCTATATCCACTTTTCTTTGGTTATGGTAGTACAGTGAGTGATGCGAGTGTAACAGCAGGTAAGAATTGTTAAAATTTATAATTATTTGCTCGTGTTTTTATGAAATATGCATAAAAAATGTAGCTTAAGTATATTACTTATGAATAACAATAAATCAATCTCGATATTTTAAAGCATGCAAATTAAAACGCCTTGATAAATTGAGTTTGAAGATAGGAGCTATTTCTATAGACTTATTTCCTAATAAAGAAGCAGTTAGAAGATATTGTGATTATAATATTTTCAAAGTAATACCTCCAAATGTTCGATTTAGCCAACTATTTATTATTTTTTGCGACAAATTTTATGTTTGTGGTGTAATTTAATTAACAAACCACCGAATTTTAGTTAAAAATGCCAAAAATCAAGAATCAAGTGATATTTTTGTTGAGAAAATTCCACATAATTACCTGCCTGGTTTTTTATTAATTTTAATTAATTTTTTATTAATTAACTCTGAAATTTTATTTCAGAAAAAATGCCGTCTAGAACAAAAAACATCCTTGCCTTGGCAAAGCAGTCTTTTAATTTTACCTCAGACCATGATACCAATTTAGAAGGAATTGTTCCTAGTGATCCTAATAACATTCCTGAAATTTTTCAAGAAGCGGGCCCCAGTGAAAATATACAAAATTGCTACAATATTATCTTCCCACAGTCTGAACTAGATAGCGAAATTATTGAAACCGAAAATATCATTAATTTCGTTGTTAAAGATGACCGAATACTTTCCGTTTTAAATTCGGAAGATGCGGTTATGAAGGATAAAAGTGAGTTACTTCAGTTAAATAATATGCCTGCTGTACCACTTTTAAATTCAACCAACGAAAAAATCCAAATCGATACAAAAACGAAAGAAAACATAGAAATTAACAAAGAAGTAGTACTAGAAATAAGCCATGACAACGATTCTGACTATGAACCAAATTTAAAGGAACATTCCGATACTAACAGTAATTTAGATAGTGACAGTAATCCGCTTGAAGAAATTGGGGAAAACAATGTTGTACAAGAGGATTATGGAGATATGGATGAGGGGCGAAAATGTGGAAGAAAAATTTAAACAAAAGATTGAGAATGGAGGGAAAGGAGTATTTGGGGTATACGCGTCCACGAGACAAAACCATGAAACAAAATAAAATAAGAGAAGGCAGAAAGTTAAAACCCACCTGCACATCTTTGGCCTGTAGAAAATCCAAAAAGAGAATGTGTGAGAAATTTACAGAAGAAATGAGACAGTCCATATTTGACAGATTTTGGACCGAAACCAACTGGGATCAACGAAAAACATTTGTAGCAGGCCATGTGGTTAGATCTAATACAAAGCGTAGAACCACAGAAGATTCAAGATCTGAAACTTTGCAGTATAGTCTAACACACGAAGATTGTCAAAAATATTTAGTTTGTAGAACAATGTTTTTAAACACTCTTGATTTGGGATCTTTTACAGTGCAACGTTGGACAAGAAAAAGTATTCATGGGATGCATTCACATAGGGATAAAGAAAATTCACGGCGTGCAAAGTCTCTAACGCATTCAGAAGATATTAAATTTTTAAAGAATTTCTTTGACAACTTTCCCAAGCTTCCATCCCACTATAATCGACAAAATTCATCAAAGTTATACTTGAAACCAGTAGTAAAAACGCTAAAACAACTTTACAATTTATACAAAGAACAATGTGAAAATTCTAGTAAACCAGTTCTCTCAACTAAGACTTTCTATTCCAAATTTCATGAAAGTAATCTATCAATCTATCAGTTGAAAAAAAGACCAATGTGATATGTGCGTCAGTTATACTGTTGGTAATTTGGGTCCAGATGTATACTCTGAACATATTAGAAAAAAAGATAGAGCTAGGCAAGAAAAAAATAATGACAAAAAGTTAGCAGCAGCAGGAGAATGTATTGTTCCTGCTATGGATGTTCAGGCTGTAAAAGTAGCGCCATTTATACAAGCTAGTAAATTTTATTTTAAAACTAAACTGTGCACTCATAATTTTACTGTTTATAACCTCTCCACACATTATGCAACTTGTTACTGGTTTACAGAATGCGATAGCACTTTGGTTGCTTCAACGTTTACTACATGTATACTTGATTACTTGGACAGACATTGTTTATAGAAAAATCTCCCTATAATATTATACTCGGATGGATGCACCTATCAAAATAGGAATGCCATATTAGCAAATGCACTACTAAACTATGCCATTAAAAATAATATTACTATAGTTCAAACATTTCTTGAACGGGGTCACACTCAAATGGAGTGTGATTCTGTTCATAGTTGCATAGAACGCAAACTAAAAAATAGGGAAATTCATCTTCCTAGTGATTATGTAGCAGCTAGCCGTGAAGCAAGATCGAAACCGTCTCCATACGAAGTTTTGATGCTACAATTTGATTTTTTTCAAGGATTTTTCTAAACGAGAATATATCTCTATAAGACCTTGCAAAAAAAGGATGACCCAACGGTTACGGATATACGAGCGATCCTATTTAAGCCCGATGGGATCATGCAGGTGAAATTAGATTTTGATAAGCAATGGGAAGATCTTCCCTCACGACCAAAAACTATTGAAGGTGGCGTCATTGAAGATTATCCTCAGTTAAATTTAAACCGCATCCCTATTATGCAAACTAAATTTAAACACCTACAAGAACTAAAGGAAGTCCTGCCTATTGACTGTCATCACTTTTATGATTCATTACCACATTAATATGTAATATTTGTAATAGTTTTTGTAAGTTTTTATTGTAATAAAGTTGCTTTCACTAAATCCATAATCTCCTATGTTTAAAAAAAATATCCTATCTAACGAGGAAAATTTAAGAAACACTTTTTTTACAAAACTTTAATAATTTATTATTAATTTCTTCCATTAATATTAAAAATAAATAACATAATTGTTTTTTATGCAGTTTTAGGCTTCTCCTGTAAAATTAGAGTCCTCATAGATAGGAGCTATTGGTAGTAAACGAACGTTATATGTTCTAGCCTGGACTTTCGCCCCTAATGCTGCAAAAGCACCTTGCCAAGATTTGAAATTTATTCAAGATCTTCATGCTTATGCCAAAATTGACGAAGATATAAGCCGTGTAGCATTAAATAAAATGTGTAACCATCTGTGGTACTTACTACCTGAAACAGCAGCAATGTCGTTTTTTAACAGCAACCTCTCACTTGACACCAGAAAGGAAATGGTACACGCTCTCAGAAACAATGAGACTTTTGAAGAACCTGTAAAGAGACTTACAATATCACCGGATGATGTCGATAAATATCTAGGTCAAAAAATTGAGAAATTCATTTCAAAGGGGCTCCCAAAAATTTTTTGACAGGTTTTCATTACCAACCGACTTTTTGGAGAAGGACCCTACATTGTGGGCAGAAGATGACAGTTATAAGAAATGTATGGAAGTTGTAAAAGGACTGAAGGTAGTAATTGATATTGCGGAACGAGGAGTGAAACTAATGCAGGACTATAATCAGATTTTAACAAAAAACGAGGACGAGAAGCAATTTATACTTCAAATCGTTTCTGACTATCATCGGAAATATCCAGATATTAAAAAAAAAATCATTATCAAAACAGTTGTAATCATTTTATTATTGACAAAAAATAACTATTGTACTCTAAAAAATATATATTTTAAATATATATTAATTTTAAAAAATTTGTCTTTTTTACCGATTTGTGCCACGTCTTCCTCTTATTTTTTTGTTATGAGATTTTTCACAGAGTATTATTAAACCAAATGAAACAAATTGGCGTCCTGAAAGAAAAACCTGTTTTAAATTTTCTCCATATACGTAAGGGCCACCACTTTCTCAAATCGGTCAAATAAAAATTATAAATAGAAAAAAAAACTGTAAATAGTGTGGTTTGAATTAAGTCCATATGGGGAATATTATGTTTAAAAACCAATTAAGACTGAAGGCTGGCTAATAGACCTCGTTTCTAAGGCCAAAAAACCCATTTAAAAAAAAAATCAGATATTAATTGGTGTTTTTAGGTTGTGCATGATCCTGTGGTAACGGATCTGAAAACGATTAAATATTCGCCAGATGGAAATATCTATTATAAATTGGATTTTGACGAAGACTGGAAAAAATTACCACAAAGGCAAAAACATGTTGAAGCAGTCGTTGTTTGGCCACAAATCAATAAACAAAAAAAAGAAAAATTAAATATCAGAAGTGGCAACATTTACATATATTAAAATCTGTCATTCCTATTGATTGTCATAGCTTTTATGACAATATACGACATGATAATGAAGAAAAGGTTTGATTTAAAAAAAATGTGTTATTTCTATAAAATAAAAACCTCTTAATCCACCAATCTTAACAGAAATCAAAACCAATAACCCATATCACACAGTAAGAATCATAAAGCAAATTCCAATTATATATTTTTTTTTATATCATTGACCCTAATTAATTTGAATATTATTTTATCAGAAAACTAGCAAGAAGTTTCAATTATTAAAAATTTTAAACGCTTTTAACATCTCCTGGAAAGACTAGTTTTGGGGTTACGAGGTGTTAATACACACAATCAGATCTCAACACAATATTTTACGTGAATTGTAGTATGTAACGACTACTGCTCTCACAGATCGGCACGACCCGATATGATCTAGAATTTTGCGCCACCACTGAAGGGTTAATCCAGTGTGGTACTATTTACTGAAGATTTTGGAGCAACTACAATTACTAAATTGAGTGAATGCAATTTAGTAATTGTAGTTGCTCCAAAACCTTCAGTAAATAGTACCACACTGTTTGGAGTTTTGGAACGATTATTTGTACTTATTGAAGCTTCTACTAAACGTTGGGACGTCTTTAACAAAACTGTTGAGCATTTGACAGTTAAGCAAACAAGATGGGAAAATATAATTGACAGTTTAAAAACTGTGCGTTCTCAGTTTCCCAATATTAGTAAGGCATTTTCCTCTTTGCAAGAAACATCAGATGATCCGAAAGAATCATCACTTTTATGGTGGGTATGATGTTCTGTTTTGTTAATTTGTGTGTAAGAGTATGCAAAAAAGAGATATGACTATACCAAAAGCTGTTTGATATTTAGAAAAATGCAAATTCTTTATTCGTAACCGACATTCATGCAGCTTCAGATTCATAGCGATAAATGGTCGTTTCTCTACGACATGCAAAACATTTCCGTTCATAGTGCTATTTTACAAGAACAGTGTAATGCACTTAGTGAAATTTTGAAAGTTAAAAGGAAAATGACAGACGGCAAACAGCTTTGTCATGAATTGTTCCATCTGAAATACTCATTAAAGGCTTCTAATTGTAAATCTCCCCTACAAGTTTTAAACTGTTTATACAAAAATAACTTTTATGAAACTATGCCGAATGTGTGGATAAGTTTGCGCATCTTCTTAACAATTCCGGTGACTGCAGCAAGTGGTGAACGCAGTTTCAGTAAGTTAATCAAATCTTACTTGAGATCTTCAATGACTCAAGATCACTTAACATCTCTAGCAATTATTGCTATTGAAAATGAACTTTTATATTCGATGGACGTTAGCGAGGCTATTAAGCAGTTTGCATTATAAAAAACCCAATGAGCAAAGTTTCTATAAATCGGCGAGTTTTTTGTTAATTATTTTTATTGACATGATGCACACTATGGATCAAATTTTGCACAACTCACAATAAATTAGTGAGTGGTGTGGGTTGAAGGGGGGCGTAAATATTATTTGGGACCTGGGAGCGAGGTTTCATTAGGCCGGCACTGCTGACATCCTCATAAAACATGCTGTAGTTTTCTTGTACAATCTCATATCCATCCTACTCAAAATTATCAACAAACATTTAGAGCAAATAAATCCCAAACTCTTACACGAAATTTCTGTATAAGGCCTAAAAGCATGTTTGGGACCAAAATTAATATATGTATATTTTACAAATAGTAATAAATACTAAAAGTAATACCTAAATACATGATATCAATGTATAATTTACTTTTTCAAGATAGAAGTAACTTTATTGTTTACAATACTGTAGGTGTATCGTATAAATATAAATCCTTTCCTAATACAGCATAAACCTCCATTCCAATTCAACAAAATTGCAGATCCATTAAAAAACACTAATTGTGTAGTTCTTGAGTTCCTAGAAATGCTTCTTAATAACTAAGTAGGCGGAGTGAACCTACTTGAGCCGATCAAATATGTTTTATGTGCAGACCTGTCACTGATACGATCTTTTAAATGGAGAGTAATGATTTCACAATGTAATACACGTACTTACCTTTTGTTGGAGTAGGCGACCGACTTTAGTATTGGAATAAGGAAAAATAAACACAAAAAATGTATACCTATATACATATTATTTTTAAAAATTTTTAACCTTCAAACTTATACAGAAATGGAGTCCTTGAGGGTAGGTTCATAATAGAAACGAAAATACGTAATCACATTTAATGCGTTTCGGCAAGATGCCCGCCTTCTTTAAATAAAAAACATACTAAAAACTAAAATAAACAAATTATATAGCTAATTCCCTTCAATGTTTGGGGCATATAACTAAAACATTGTTTTTAATTGACTCACCTGAACATAAATTCATACTGATCAACATATTCAAAATTTGTATTTTAAAAATATGCACTAAGGACTATATTGGGCTTTTTATGTTCAACTTTTATATTAATTTTGAGGTTAAAATTGTATCAAATTGTTTTATATTATTCTTATATACACACACATACACTGTAAATAAACTAACATTTATAAAATAAATCGTACAGGGTGGAACACTGGTGCGTCGATTTTGAAAACACGAGTTCTATGATGGCTACAAATTTGATTAGAAAACGTAAGTAAACTAGATGAAAAAGTCTATAACCAGGCGAGCTAAGGCGATTAACAGGGACAAGCATATTTTTTTTAAACGGAATACCATGTACATCAGCACATTTTTGAGGCCTCTTTCTAACCTCCTTTTCATCCCTATATTATTACTGACTATCTCCTAACCACTTGGCTATAATGATTTTCTTTTGTTGAAATAATGCCATCTGCAGATGCATATTGAAAAACGACTAGTCACAATTATGGTATGATGTTTCTGAATCAATTCCACTTCCTAAAAATATACAGGGTAGCCAAAAAGGATTTTTCAATTTAGACATTTTTTAATTGAATTTTCTCGATTTCTCCAAATGGGACACCCTGTATATTTTTCGACCTTGTGCTGTAGAATTGAAAAATGAACAATTGTATGTACATTCCTACAGCTACTTGTAACAATTTTCGATTTAAAAAATGTGACATATTATTTTCGTATTTATGTATTTATAGAAGAAAATAATAAAACAATTATTGGGTACTATATAAGCATTATTATAAACCATGATAATGATAATAAATACCGATTGTTTTTTATACTGTCATTTTTATCTGAATGTGCTACTATAAAAATGGTATATATAAATCAAAAACAATACTCCCAAACGTTATGTCATAGAAACTATTAAAACAACTACTCAATCTAGAAGCAGGAATTTCATTGAATTAAATACCAGTATTGTTAGTATTAGAAGCAAAACAAAATATTGATATTAAATAAATACTGACTTACCAAAAAGAAAAATTTGTCCACTTAAGAAATGATTCCCTCCAGTTATAAAACGAAAACCCCTAGTTCGATTACATTAATTCTTCCTGAACTCTTCAGGGGGCTGGTTCGCGAACAAATTATTTATGAAAATATTTAAATTAGATAATTCAAAATATGACCATTTGGCGTATGTATTTTGACATTTTAAATTAAAAGACAATATCTAGATTAATTATGATTACCTAACTACAATAATTTTTTAAAATTGACGGGATGCGATACGTCTAAATGCAGTTATTATCCTTTCCTTCATATTTTGGATTATAGATGATGTATCTCTATAAGCAATTTCCTTCACGTATCCCCATAAAAAGACACCCACTTTAGTAAGATCTGGGGAGCTAGCAGGCCATTTAGTGCGACCAATTCTTTCAATCCATTAAAGTGGGTAGATATTATTTATGTGGCCCCTTACTGCATTTAAATAATGTGGTGAGCACATTTTGCTGAAACCACATCCTATTTCGGATGCCTCCAGAGAGATTCATTAATAATTGTGGCAGATCATTCTCTAAAAAAAAAAAAAAAAGATGATAAATAGCCCCAGTTTATCTATATACCATTTACATATTTTTTCATTACATATACATAATAATAATACATCGTTTATTTAGATAGGTACTGTAAAACAGGGTAAATTGCTAGCGCTGGGTGAATAGCTGCAAAACTTCAACGTTGTTACGGTATTGTCAACTTCCAAACACAGAATTTAATTATCATCTCCAGTCAACTGACTGGAATTTTATTTATCAATCAAATATAAATACATCGCATTGTCATGGCGGCGAGTGGATCAAGTGTTTCAATTAGTGCAGTGAATAAAAGTTGTAAAAGATGCAAATCTATTGCTTTAACTGGACTAAAATGTAAATGTGGTGTAGTATCTCACAGTAGCTGTGTTACATTATTAAAAAAGAAATATGCAAATATTCGAGAGGATAAAACATTTATTTGTTGTGAGAATGACGACAACACGTTGATCGCTCACGATAACAAGGATGATGACGATCTTTTATTTGGCAGTGCTAGTGAAGTGACCTTGCCTGATGAATTAGAAGCTGGGAAAATGGAAGTTTTTTATTTAAAACAATTAGTCTTATAAAAAGACGTTATTGTCAATAATCAGTTGGACGTTATAACCTCACTTAAGGAGTAAATAATCCTTCTAAATGCATTGCATAACACCAATGCAACACACGAGCGTCTAAAGCCTCCTCTACACGTTGGCCAACACGCTGGCGCACGTATTGGGCGTTATTTGCAAGGAAATTGGTAATCTGTCCACACGTTGGAAGAACATTCAGTTTGTTTCGACGCAGGCCAATATCAACATCAACAATGAATGTCATGAGGGTAGCTGCTGCTGCGATTTATTTATTTAGTGCTTATTATATTTTTACTTACTATATTTTTGTTTTTGTGATATTTGTTTTGAGGATTCCAAATACAATTTTCGGCTTGGTAAAGTTCTATGAATTTAAAAGTTTCTTCGTTGCTCATCGCTGCCATTATGTACCATAAAATACAAATTTATATGCACAGCACAGCACAAAATCTTAACCTACAATTCCTGCGGGAGCACCTCACATACTAGGCCAGTGCAGCCAACGTGTGGACGTGGCTACCAGCGTCCCCCAGCGCCAAGGCCAACACCCTTTGATGTGTCTTGAAAAACCGACAACACGACGGATCGGTCGCCAACGCTTGGACCAGCTCTGCCAATGCCGCCAATACGACCAATAGTCCCCTCTACACGATGGCCATACGCATTGGCCAGCGATATTGGCACACGCATTGGCCAACGTGTAGAGGAGCCTTAAAAGACAAGCTTGGCTCCTTCAACTGCGCATGATTTAATAATGTCAAATTGAAATTTCAGAATTTGTGGTGTTTGGTTATGTATCGACGCGACGCCGACGCACGTTGGCTTTAGAGCAGTATCGTTATTAATTGTTCCTTTTTAAGTGAATTAAAGTTAATTATGGCTGTATTCTGTAAATTTTGTGATAAAATATATACCAAACCATCAAATTTAAATAGACATATTTGAAATATACACTCATTACAAACGTCTGCAGTTGGTAAGTGTACCAATTTAGAATTAAGTCCCAACAATTTTGAAACATTTTAATTTTCTTTAGAAT
This sequence comes from Rhamnusium bicolor, assembly GCA_029963845.1. NCBI lineage: Eukaryota > Metazoa > Arthropoda > Insecta > Coleoptera > Cerambycidae > Rhamnusium > Rhamnusium bicolor. Next base: position 154,321 of record JANEYF010004629.1, on the reverse strand, counting down.
TTGAAAACTGGGAAAACACAATAGAACAGTATAAATGCAATTATATTGTTTTCTCAAAACGGAGAAAACAGACAGAAAATAGTGAAATTACATATTATAAATGTAATAGAAGTAGAACAGGGAAAAGCAGTGAAAGAGCATCTGAGACAGCGAAACTTAAAAAGTTAAGGTACATGCAAATTAATTTTGCATGTACAAGTCACATAAAAGTAATAAATAAACCAAATCAAGTATCTGTACATTAGACTACAACGCATTACAATCATTCCACAAAACTACAACATATTAGACTTTCGAAGCAAGTTAAGAAATCCGTAGCATCAAAACTAATTAGTGGAGTACCATCTAACAAATAATTATTTATACAGTGTGATCCGCTTTTCATAAGTACACCCTTTTTTTCCAAAATATAATAAAGATAAAAATAAACAAAAAACAAAAAATATTTTTTGTCGATAAATAGTTTTAGATTTTTGAACTTTTAAATAAAAAGAAATGCATTTTTGAAAGCTCGTATTTTGGAAAACTAGTGAAATATTTTTTCCAAATTAGGTGCAAGAAGGTTTTTGAGGATGCTGAATACGAATGTAAAATAAAAATTTCTATAAAAAAATTGCTATTTTTTTTAATCGACCCCTATTTTCTCCCTAGGCTCGTACGCTAATGACCAATATCAAAGTTGATTACGTAATAATCATATTTTGGGTCTATACTTACCATCCAAATCTGAAGTTAATCCGATTTCTAATTCCTGAGATACATGGGTGTACTCATGAAACGCGGATCACACTGTACTGCTGTCCTAAGAAACAACGCAATAAAGTCGGTTTTTCTTAGATTTAAGATTTTAACATAATCCGATTGAGCGGTAAATTCTCTATTTGCCATTAAACATACATAATTTTTTTTAATCGTTTTTTACTAAAAAACACGTTAAAAAGTTTGCAGTAATGCAAACACGTGATATAATCGCTAAGAAGAAACGTAGTAAAATAATATTACTAATTAAGAATACAGTATTTTTAATCTTACTGCTTAACTTCAATTATTGAAAATGAGAAATGTCACACTATGCTAATAATAAATGCAGCAACCCTACATTCCTAAAGAAAAATGCAGTATTGTATAAATTACCACAAAATCTATAAGTATCTGAACTCAAACACTTCTCTAAGAAGAAACGCAGTAAATACAAATATAAGCTAAAATGCAGTAATAATAAAACTTACTGCACTTCGTTACTGTAATCTAGCACTATGACGTCATGCTTTCCTAAGACAAAGTGCAGTACGAGCCGCTCTCGTTCGTGCCAATCACATGTAAACATAATCCAATAACAGGATTGGTGTATTTAAAAAAATCAGCGGCGTGATTGGCTTAAGCTGAATATTCGAATCGTAAGTATTTAACGGTCTTTCTTAGTTATAATTTGTACTTTGTGGGTGTAGCAGTTTTTTTTTTTTGGCTTTAATTGAGATTCCTTGTTTTTTAACCCTTTATGGCCCTATGTGACACTCAAGTAACATAATAAATTTATTGGTATTACCGCTCAAATTTAAAACTTAGCATCATTAATGGTCCAAGGCAGCTTGAAAGTAACAATATGTCACCTAATGGATGTTTTAAAAACTCATTTTCACTTATGATTTACTATGAATGGCGGCTAGTGAATAGGAATAATGAAGTTTGTAAAATGTAAAAAAAGTTTCTGAAATATTAAATAAACTTGTGAACAAAAAATATCTTGCGAATCATAAAGCTGCAGAAGTAATTTATATTCAATTGGACATTAAAGTTTTCATCATTTGACATAATGGCAAGCCAAAATAGGTATGTTACTTCAAAGTTACAGTGGGATACAGTGACTCACTTTACTTTATTTATAGGTTGGATATAACTATGAATATATCAATGTTTTATGGCAAAAAGTTACAGACAAAACATACACCAATACTAACTAGGGTAATAGTAAATGCAGATGACTCGGAGGATTCTCTTTTAAGTAGTAGCGATTTAGAAGATGAGCTTGTACTACTCGAGTCACAATATGATGACATAGAAATCCCTAAAAGAAACCTGAATATTGATAAGGATAAGACATATAGTACATCTAGTGAAGAAGACCAAAGTGATTGGGAGGCTGAAGATTATTTGCCTCTGTCAAATATAATAAACAGGCAGGAAAATGAAAAAAAGAATAAAAAGAGACAAATAAAGTGGACAGCTAGTAGGACAAGACAAATTCGTCCTGTTCTTCCTTGGAAAGGGAGTTTACCAAATATACCAGGCAGCATTGATACTCCCTATGGCTATTTCCAAAGGCTTATTGATACAGACATACTACAGCATATAGTGGAACAAAGTAATTTGTTTGCCATTCAAATTGATTTGAATAAGTCCCTCGCATTGTCCGTTACAGAACTGGAAAAATTTATAGGCATCACCTTCCTGATGTCTATTTATGGTTTGCCAAGAACCAGAATGTTTTGGCAGTGAGAAACTCGGGTATCAAAAGTAGCGGACATAATGTCACGAAACCGTTGGGAGCAAATCAAATCGCGTATCCATTTCAACGACAATGCTTATTTACCAAATAATAATGATAAATTGTACAAAATTCGACCTTTTATCGAAAAAGTGGTAGCGAATTTTAAAAATATTCCCATGGATGAAAAAGTATGTGTCGACGAGCAAATGATACCATTCAAGGGTCACCACTCGATAAAACAGTACCTGAAATCGAAGCCAAAAAAATGGGGGTACAAAGCATTTGTATTATGCGGCTCGGATGGTATTGTTTACAACTGGGAGCTGTACAGTGGACGTATAGATCACGATCCCCAACTGCCTGATATTGGAGTGAGTGGCAATGTAGTGTTACGGCTTGCTAAAATAATTCCCAGAAATGATTATCATAAGATATACTTCGATAACTGGTTCAACAGCCTCCAGCTACAGATAGAATTATACAAGATGGGTATACATGGTTTGGGCACAGTGCGGTCCAATCGTTTAGAGGGCTGTGCTTTTACAAATGACAAAGAAATGAAGAAAAAAGGAAGAGGTACCATGGAAGAAATGAGTGTAGTAGTAGATGTCGAACTCTTGGCTACAAAATGGTTTGACAACAAGCCAGTCTACTTACTAAGTTCCTTTGTTGGAGCTTATCCAACAAGCCAGGTCAAACGATGGGATTCTAAGACCAAATCTAAAATTGATGTGGAATGTCCCAAGAGTGTAACTGTTTACAACCAATTTATGGGGGGGGTGTAGATTTAGTTGATTCACTTGTGGCATTTTATAGAACAACAATTCGCAGCAGGAAATGGTACCATAAGTTATATTTCCATCTTATGGATCTTTGTGTAGTAAATAGTTGGCTTTTATATAGGAGGGATTGTAATTTTTCTGGAGTGTCAAAAAAAGATCGTCTAAGTCTACTTCAGTTCAAGACAGCAATTGTTGACACCCTATGTGCGAAGGGCGATCACTATAATCACCAAAAACGAAGAGGCCGGCCCAGCTCTTCAGGTGTCCAGCAGGAAATTGACCAGAAAGCAAAGAAAGGTAAACGTGCGGCAATGCCAACCTTTGACACAAGAAGGGCATTGGCCAGAATTTCAAGAAAAAAGAGGAAGGTGCAAATACCCCAGTTGTATTGGTGTACCAAAAATTTTTTGTACGAAATGTAAGGTACATTTATGTCTAACGCCTGCGCAAAACTGTTTTGTCAAATTTCATACTCAATAAATATTTTTTGATATAACCTAATATTGTTATTGCCTGATGTTACCTGCAAGTTACATACCCCTAATATTAAGGGTGCGATACAAATTCTTTTGTTATACATTGTACATTACAGTAAAAGGTTAAATCTCAATAAAAAACACTTGTATATATTTCTAAAAGGTACTCCCATAATTTGGGCTATAAAGGGTTAAAAAACTTCTTTTAAGTCCTGTTTGCAACTATGATGCGTAAGGTAAAGAGTAACATTTTTAAATGCAGTTTCTTAATTGATTATGAGAGAAAGAAGATAAATTTATTATTATTGTAAAAGCATAATGCATGGTCTTTTCTGATTGTTGGTCTCACCAAAAAATATTTGATGTGGCCAATACATAACTTTCTTATATCCTGCTGTAAAAAAAGTATTCTATTTAATTCTTAACTTACCTCAATTAAATTTTAATAGCGTACCTTGAAATGTTTCATTACAATTTTTAAATAATTAATTATCAGCGTCCTAATAATTCATGTCATATATTTTAATAATTTCTTATTGACATTGGCATTCTTATTGACATTGAAATTTGAAAGCTTTATCTCAAAAACTGTGGCTGCTATCGCGATACTACAGATTTTTTTTCATAAAGTTGTTTTTTTCATTATAATTCCAGAAGTGTAATAAAAATTTTATTTTTTTTCCCGAAATTGTGTCTCTTTTCTTCTTTCATTCGTTATGTCTCTGGTGGTACCATATTCACCAAATTTAATGTGCCACCTAAAATGTTGTTGACAATCTTAACTGGCAAATTTGGGAGTCTCCCATTAGTATTTTTTGAGTTATCGCGGTTACACACACACACGCACCGACAGACATCATTCGTTCAAAACGTATAAATCAATCAAAATCTCGAGGTCGAAAAAAAAAATCACGATTACTACTTCCTTATATTAGGTATAAGAAAGTAATAATACAAAATGAACCATCTTTTTCTGATGAGTTCGAGAACACAATTTATGTTGGAAGCATGTAAAAGAAAAGCTGAAGAACTAGATGAGAACAAAGAAACAAAAATCTCTAATAATAATAATAATAATTCAACTGGTGAAGATGTCCTACAAGAACAACTATCAATCAATAATTTAGAACATGAGGATAATGTCGACATAAGCGACATAACAGATTTTATATACCTACCTGATTTAAAAGATGACTATAATATGTCAGATGTATCTTTTAGAAGTACAATGATATATCTCTTACTGAAAACCACATCAAAGAAAACAAATTATTTGAATCTAATTCTGATAACACCAAATTAGAAGATTCTATGCCTAACGTTATAATCCACGATGTTTCTGTCATTACTTCTTCTGCTTTTAATAATTGTGTTCGATCCGAAAAGACTGATAACATTTAATTAGAAAATTCTATTCAATTACAAAATACTAACGTAAAATAGAATGCAGTTTGTTATTCATAATATTAAATCGGACTCAACATCAATTGTCCATGGCGTGCCCCAAGCTCAGTGCTTAGGCCGCTGTTATTTATTATCTACATTAATGATATATTCTATTACCTAGCTCCTGATAAATGTGTTTTGTTTGCAGATGATGCAACTTTACAGTATTCGGACTCAAATAAACCTAACCTTGATCATCATTTAAAAAATATTGAAAACAAGGCAGAACACTGGTTTGCAGCTAATAATTTAAAACTAAATAAAAAAACTCAATGTTTAACCTTCTCCTCGAACAGACATACCCCAATCACAAATTCCGTTACTTTATTAGGGATTATCGTTGATAGTAGTCTGGCCTGGTCAAATCATATCGAACAACTATGTTCTAAGATCTCTAGCTCTAACTTTTTTGTTTCGTCAACTTAAAAAGGTTCTCAACTCTGAAGTTTTAATTAGTTCTTATCATTCATTATTTCATTCACACCATCTTACGGCATAATATTATGGGGTAACGCCACAAATTCGGTTAAGTATTTAAATTACAAAAAAAGCTACTAGGATAATATCCAATGCAGGACCTATTGATCACTGCAAGACGATCTTTATAAAATTAAGAATTTTGTCAATGTCTTCGTTATATATCTACCATCAGTTAATTGAAATACACTGTATCAAATCTATTTTCAACATAAACTCCGATTTTCATAACCACAATACTAAAGTAGGAAATAATATTAGGCCAACAAAATACAAACTCGCTAAATCTTCAAAAAATGCTTCGAATATTCAACTATATAATCGCCTACCACTTAAAATTAAACAAATGGATAATACCTTTTTTTAAAAGATACGTGAAAAACTACCTTCTCGAAAACTGTTTTTATACTGTAAAGAAGTATATATACATTCCACCATCATTTCCAGCGGTCAGCTGATAGCTGATCTAATGATTGTATACTTGTAATAGTTTGTGTTTAATGTAACATGTTGTCATATCTTGTATACTTGTAATGGTATTTAACATGTTTGTGACAAATGTAACCCGTTCTCTTTTGCTCTTTTGTCCTTTTATTCTTTTGCGCTTTTGCTTGTTTATTACGTATGTTCTTTATCGTTAACTGTGTATTTACTTTTGTAATAATGGATCTAGAAATTGAATGACTTGCTACAAATAATTTGTTATAAAGTAGTCAATAAATATATCTATCTATCTATCATCTTTAATTTATTTATGGAAAGTCTAATTCAAAGTTTCAATGTTTCCTGTCCCATTAAACAAGTAACAGTAAAATATAACAAAAATCAAGACAGGAAAACTGGTGATCTGTAGAATTAAGAAAAGAAGCCAACTTAGAACTTCATTTTCTATGCAAAAAACTAGAGAACAATTCCGAGTACAAAAATACACAGTAAATAAAAAAAAGTACATAGAAAAAATGTTAAATTAGAATAAATTATTATTCGAACAAAATAAATAACTCTGACAATAAATCTGAAGAAACATGGAACATTGTCAATGAAAAATTAAATAGAACTAAATCTTCATTTAATAAGCAAATCATATTAAATATAAATGGTAAAATGGTCATGGATAGCTCTAAAATAAGTTTGTATAGGGTAACTCGGTAACTGTAAGAGATACAAAAAAATGGAACACTCTCTAGATCTCTTCTTTGAGACAAATTCACTGGTGAAAACAAAAATTTGCTATCATCTTTAGTTTTCGAGTTATAAACAAAAGTTCGATTTTTCGACTTTTGGACACGTAAATATCTTGGTTGTTTGTAAAGTTATGAAAAACAACTTTTACATTCTTGAGGCACTTGGATAATCCTGTATAAAAATATGTACTATTTTTTTAAAAATAGTGACAGATCAGGTATATGAATAATTTATATTAATTAAAACTACGACCATAGATATGCTTCAAAACTCAATTTGCACAACTTTTTCCCATTGTCAGTGGACTGGGTACTCAAAATACTCTGCAAAATTGTCTCTTAACACTAGACGCATTTCGTGAAAAAGAATTGCTACCTGTTCTTCTAATATTTATGAATGCACCGGTCTCTTGACCCAAACAATCTTCCAGAGAATACCGTCGTTCTGGCATTGCCATATTTAATTAACGTTTCATTATAAAATTGTGTAAGCAAATAGTAGCTTGTATAACTTTTATAATTATAGATACTGATGCATTTATAGGCCTCCTAAAAGTTCTCTATCTTCCACTGAGAATTTCAAGTGTACTTTCGATTAATCTCCTAGCTCGGCTTAGCCTGTAATTAAATATTTTCTTTCTTCGAGTTAAATTACCACTGCGAGGATATAGCCTCATCATATAATTATTTAATGCAAAGGTCTCGTCTCCAACAAATACATATGGTAAAATAAATTCTAACTCTTGAGAAGGAAATAGCGGTGATGAATCTGACAAAGCGCGGTCTTTATTTTCTAATCTTTTCCCAATATTACTGTTGCGAAACATTCCACTATCATTCGTCGATCGGGTACCCCAATATCAACAAGAGCAAAACATAGATTAGAATCAGCTACTGCGAGTAACGCTATGCTATGACTGTTCTTACAGTTGTAATATTTTGATCCACTCTGTATATAAAATTATATTGTTATTGAAAAATTACGGTTGTTGCGCCTTCTCATCTACCTCTATAATGATGCTTTCCATCAATAGCTGATGTGTTTTCCATCAATAGTTTCAACACAATGAGGGAAGTTACATTTTGATTTAAAACTTTGAGCAATCTCTCCACTTTTCCTGTCGGGATTGCTAATACAGAATCTTTTAAACAATTTCAAATTTCACTGCAAGTTACAGAAATAATTTGAGATACAGCATTCAATCCTACCCGAAAGGTATATGACAAAGATGCAAGGTAATGAAGTACTATTTCAAGCCTTGTTCTGGGTGATATGAGTGTTCTAACAACATGTTGCTTTACTAGCTTTACTATCTTATCTTCTATGAGATAGTAGTACATGAAATGTTCCCGGTGTCATTCTTAAATAATTAAAGAATTTGTCTGAATACTTTTCTTCTAGCTTTCTTATTAAATTATCACTAGCTCCCTGTAAACTACCGCTTTGTTCCATAAAAATTGGTAGTGTCCAAAATTGTCTTCTTACATCAGCTGCAGTTGGTTTGGATTCATCTAATAAAAGATAGATAATATGGCTTTTTAATTTTTCTTCGTTGCAATCGTTGTTGCCATATTAACCTTTTTTTTCTTTTCTGTAGAAACTGTGATTGAAAGTTACAAACATACTAACTGAAATAAATGATAAATAGACTGATATTAAACAAGAGACAAAACTGTTTTCATTCATTTTAACATTAGGATACCATGTTTATTTAAAAATATACTGTTAAAAGATAACGTTAAATTGCTAGGTACACAAGTAGACTGTACTTTATTCTGGGAATTACAAATAGACCAGATATGTAACAAACTAAGTAGTGCATATTTTGCAATATTGCAGTTATCAGATACCCTAAACGAAGCTGGACTAAAATGTGTATATTATGCTTTAGGATTTTCCCACAGATCTTTCAACATCATGGTGGGGTAGGTCATGTCAGTTAAAACGTGTATTTATGCAAATAATCTTTCTTTGTTTAGACCACGCAAAGATCAATGTGACACGTTTTAAGTATAAAAACGGTAATATTGATGAAAATTAATTACAAAATCATATTTTGAAAAAGGAATTAGCAAGAAAAAGAACAAGATAAGATACTAGCAATGAATGGAGAACCTCATGTTATTACTGTTGATGTACAAGCTGTGAAATTATCACCCCCAAAGACCTGCAAGTACCTAGTACTACAAGCAAAAGCTATGCTGTCATAATTTCAGTTTATAATTTAGGTAATAGTCAAGCTACATGTTATTGGCTTAACTAAAGTAATGCAGATGGTCAGGCTTCTACCTACACTTATTTTTTACTAAATTATATTGAAGAACATTTCGTGAATTTCGCGAAAAAACCCATCATTCTGATGGTTGTACCGCACAAAATAGAAACAGAATATTTTCTAACGTGTTGCTCTTTATGTCAGAAAAGTATAATGTTTTTATTATGCAAATGATTTTAGAAAAAGGTCACACAGATGGAGTGTGACTCTGTACATGCCACCATTGAAACTGCTCTTAAAAATAAGGAGATTTACTTGCCAAGTAATTATATAAGAATAACTAAAGAAGGTAGAGCAAAAAATCCATATTGTGTGAAAAGCTCAGAATTTAGTTTCTTTCGAAATTTTAATAAAAAAAGAACTTTTAAAATATAGCTCTATAAGGCCAACAAAAACAGGAAGTGATGGGAATATTGTAACAAACATTCGCGTGTTACACTATTTGGATGGAAAGATAAGATATAAAATGTCTTTTGATTCAGAATCTGAACTACTACCATCTACACCTAAAAATATAAATTTAAGAAATGCAACTTTTCCGCCTCTTTATAAAGAAAGACTTCCCATTGCAAAAACAAAGTATGACCATTTGCAAATAATCAAAACTAGAATTCCAGAAGATTGTTAGAGCTTTTACGAGCAATTCCTTGTAATGTTTTTTCGTTGCATTTTTTCTGAATGCTCAAGTCAGTCTTAATAGTATTATTATTATTAATATTATTATTATGATTGGAGTTTTTACGACCAACTTCCTTAAGTAGAAAACTTAATATTTATTAGCATGTACTGTTTTTTTTTTGTTGTATCTTGCTTAATGTTCATCACTCAAATTTACTATATTTTAATATTTCTTAGTGCTTTAATACAAATAAATTTTAAACTTTAAATTATAGGTATTATTTCAACTAAATACAAAATGCAATAACTCGTATCTACTATCAATAATATAACAGTCCCCCGTAACTTACATTATTTTCTAAAATAAACAATTTTTATAAAAAATATTCTTAGATCTCATGGTTTTTTTTATTATTAAACATAACAGAAAAATTTTTTTTTGCTATACGACCCATTAGTTACAACATTTTTATCGTCTCCTGTAAAATTTGCTTTTTGCTGCTTTAGCCCTCGATATACATATTATTTGGCACCTATACATATAACTATAAATAAATATAATCAGGGAGGCTGATTCAGAAGTAGCGTTCAAAAATGATATATTACAAAAATTGCAAACGAATTTTGATATTAAACACTCTGTATCTCAAGCAAACATTTTTAATATTGAAAAAGAACTATTCCTATACCTTCCTACATAATCCGAGCTGTTGTGGTGCACACTAACAATTTTTCAATGTTGATATCTTTTCAGTACAGATGTACACGTTCAATAGTTTAGATAAATATACGGTACTAATCAGGCGAAAAGTATTTAACTTGCACATTTATTGGAGACATCAACTTTAAAAATTTATCAATGTTTACCAGGATATATGAATTATATTATATATATATATTTTTTTATATAGTAAAACATTTTTAATCAATGCCTCATTCTCAAGTCCCACAGCCAACATTTCCAGTGACTGCAAATTTATTTATTGATGAAGCCAATTCTTTAGTGGCTTCAACTTGTGTTTGTAGCACTGCCTCCATGCTCCGCTGCCTCATTTCACTAGTTCTGGGCTTCTTTTTCTGGCGTCTTGGCATAAACGTTGAGGCCGCAGATCTGATTTGTTCTGATTTCTAAAATTTGTATACTTTTAAATGAAACATTTTATTGATGAACAATAAAAAATATGTTTTAAGCGATATTAAAATAAAATTCTTTTGTCTTTCAAACATTATACGTATAGATTTTAGAAGAATACTTAAATATTAAGAATAAGAATAAGAATATACCTGTTCAACAACTTTCTCCTCTTCTTCCACAAAAATAATTTCCACATTTTCTCCTTCCAGAACCTCACCCTTCTCTTCTCGTTCTTTGTAAGATCTACTTTTTGAGGGTATTCCCACCTCTGGTGTCAGGACGTCCCTCTACTGATATTTTGCTTACTAAGTTATATAGTTTCTCTTCTATGTCAGTAAGTGATTTAGGGGGTGGTCCACCTCTAGTACCGTGCTGGTATACATATATAGCCCTTCCTTTTCTCTTAATGTTTGTTTTTAAATCGTTAATAACCTAAAATTGCAAATAAAACTATTTATACAGAAATTAAAAATATTTTATATATTATTTTACAAATTCTCTCAGTAAATATTCTTAAGTGTTTACTTATAGCTTTCCACTGATTCACAATTTTCTGAGGGCCACCCAATCCATTTATGACCCCTGCTAAGTTGTGTCAAAGGACTCCACACTATGAATTATTACTGAAGGTGGGGTCTAAGAGGATTGGATTCTGTTGGAGAAAGTTTACAATTCCTTCTATCTGAACTTTCGTAGTCCTCGGACCTCTCTTTGTCCTTTCCTCCATCTTCTGAAAGTTTAAAATAATTGCGTTTCTTACTTGAATTACTTGACCAGCAAAATATACAAAACATTCCTAATTATTAAGATACAAGTGGGAACCCAGTTGAGTCTCAATTTTGAATCTGTCAGATATAAATAAGTGCATCATTTTGGCTTATGAAATACCTACATAAAAGCAATATTTATACAATTGAAAATTTACTAAATATAATATGTACTTACTTTTTCTCGGTCTTTTTGGAAAGTATCTGTCATGAGTGTCATGTGCCATCAACATCAATTTTAACAACAACACTTGTAAGGTTTGCATGTTTGCCAGGTCATAATTAAAATCCTCCTTACCTATCTATGGAATATTTTTCTGTACACGCAAACTCTTATATCTTAATTTTCACGTAAAACAATAAAGCATGCACATTTTATTAGCTAAATAACTTCCCCACATTGATTATAATAACAGATGTTGAAAGTTTTACTGTGGAAACAACAAAATTCATTTGTCAGCATGAGGATTTCTATTTAATATGGCAACTGTACATTTACCAACTGCATTTTCATTGAGACTGTACTATGTCTGAAGCCAACTGCTGCTAGCTTCACTGACGAGAATTAACCGGGCAGTTAAAAGTTAAATTGTAACAGTCTGTTAAAATTTTGTCATAGCGAATATCAAAATCTGTTAAAAATAACACCAGACCGATAAAAATTAATTTTTAATGGACCCTTTAATTTAAACGGTAGAAATACTGAAACGGCTGAATATATGATTTTAGAGATTAATAAATCGATTGATAATTGGTTGAGAAAATGTAAAGTAATAAAAAATAATTGATTTCCAACAAAATATTGATGTGTGATAAATATTTGCCTGGATAATAAAACCTCATGTATATCGTTGTTAATTATTTGTTCCATGCAAACTGGCAAATACAAGGTAATTATGAATATAACTTTTGTAATAAGCCTGAAAAAAATCAAATAAATCACAGATTGATTCAATGCATGATGAGGTATAAGTCTATATATGTTTATGTGAATCAAGCCTGAATCAAAATATAAAAAGTTAATTAATTTCGTTAAAACAGATGACGTTGCTAAATATATGGCCTCCGATGTATATCTCCTGTTTGATTATACAAAGTAATGAAAAAGTTAAATAGAAAATCTTATCAACTTCGCATGAACCTAACTGGTTTGGTTAGTGTAAACATATTTAGCTTTTTGTACGCATATAAATTTTTTTCCATAAAAAAATTTTTCGTCATAAATACTTGTGATTCCATATAAGTTTGGTTGTGCGTACATATATAGATAGACCAAGAAAGCGAGCAAGAGCAAACATTGCTTGTGTTTGCTAATGTTTATTCGTACTCAAGTATAGGCTCAATGTGGGTTATTTAGTAAAGCGAATTTCCTCGCCTTCGTTGATGATCCATAAAATTGCAAGTAAGCTGAGTAGTTACGGTGAATTGTATTGCTATTTATTTCCAAGTTTCTTCTTTTCTCTTTTTATTTAAAAAAAATACAACTTTCGTATCCCATATTTTTTTGTCTATAGACCTCAATCAACTTAAAAATTAGGTAAATTATTATTTCACTCCATTTCGAACTGTCACCATCAATGTTCAGAGAACACTAAAAGATATAAAAATATCTGTCACGACCAAACAAACCAGAACATGAGTTCTCTTTGATACCCCGCTCTAGTTTTGGTCTTTCCTGAATGTAAGCAAACAACCTTCCTCGTGAAAAAACTTGTACACAGCTGATGATTAAACATATGGAATTCTCACTAGCACATGCTCACTCTTGTTTGCTCTTTTGGTGTGTCAGTAAATATTACCTGGAAAATTACAGCCTCCATTACAGCCAATACCAACTACGCTAAGTTCTGAAATCAACATTTATTATTTAAATTTTCCTTCTGATTACGAAAAAAAAATAGTTTGCAAAGATTTTACTAATGGTTTAGAAGTAATCTGAGGAGGCTGCGCTTTTTTCTCAGATTTTTTTCAATTTTTTTCTACAAAACTTTTTCAATCAGTACTGATAGTTGCGCCCTCAAATATTGTTTGTGTTCCATGCACCAATACTGAGATATGGTACAACCTAAATACATCAGCCGCCACTGGTATGTACCTATAAAAGATAACACTTTTTGATAAAAATCTATTCAGACAGGATGTCATAAACTATCCTCTAACTAATATAAAAGGGTGTATGTGTATACAATGCATGTTAGATGCATAGTGTATCCCATTATTATTTGCCATTTATCAAAGGTTCAGTCTGTAACGCGAAAATAGATTTTTAACTGTAGTTTTCACTGCTCAACTTATGTTTGCAATGTTATCTATTGTTGCAAATAGTCGTGTTTGCCAGAAATGTGTTTAAAATGTGTTTTATCTGCAACCGTCTAAAGACTGGTCTAGCCCGGTAGAGTGACATCAGGGATCAGTATAGAGCATCTGCAGAACATTACCTTAAGGACGTGGCTAACTTGTTTGGAGGGAAAACAAAGCAGAGGCCATAACCCCAAATGCTATTTAGTCACATTAATAGTTTGGTGAATGGTTGTAATATTTTATTGTGAACGTATTCCTGTGTGTGATGTGTAAGAAAATTTAATTTTGATCATGTATAATGATTATTATACATTAATAAGATGAATCATTCTTTAGCTTCCATTTTTAATTATCTCAATATGAATAAACTAAAACTAAATATACTGAAAACCAAAGCAATGATTTTCACAACGTCCCATAAATACCATTTAATAGATATTGCTCAAGTAAATTTCTTTATCGATAATAGTAAGATAGGGTTTACATCCAAATTTAAATACTTAGGATTTATGTTAGATAACTTTCTATCATTCAATGCTCATTTTGATTGTTTATAAAAAAATAACAAAAAAATATATTTTTTTTCAGTCAAATTGCGCAAAACTTATCAGTTGAGTCTAAGATTACTGTATATAATAGTATTAATCAACCACACTTCGATTACTATGCTACGTTATTGTACTCATTTGACCAGAATAAAATAGCTTCTCTACAAAAACTACAAAATCGTGGGATGAGAATTATACTTAAATGTAATCGATATACTAGTATCTCTTTAATGATTGACATGTTACAATGGACATGTGTCTCAAAAAGATTCTATTATATGGCAATGATATTCATTTTCAAGTTATTAAATAATCTCTTGGCTTTTTATTTTAATGAATTCATTGTATATAATTCAGAAGTACATGATCATAATACCAGGACTATTAATAACTTTCATTTGACTAGATGTAATTACTCTAACACTAGAAAATCTCTGTATAACATATTACCTGCATCTGTAAAAATGTGTACTAATTTAAGCCAATTTAACAGATCTATTAATAAATATACTAAATCATTGTAGTGACATTCTTAGTTGATGTTTGATGTTTTATAATTAAACTATATGTATTCTATACTTTACTTGTTATTTGTATGTATATTAGAAAATTCTAAATAAAAATTCTTCTCTTCTCTATTATTACACTTTACATAAAGAAAGTGTTGCTAGATATAGACAAAAAATTGCGTTAATTGGTGTAGATCCACACATTACATACATTAAGCAATGCTGTAGTAGTAATACATTTCCCCAAAACGATATATCCAGATATTGTTAATTATCTATTATCTTATTATATTTAGTATTTCGGATAAAACAGTTTTAATTAACTTTCTTTGATTTAGCTGTTGATATCGCTGTTAATAGTGTATTATTCAATTTTTGACACTTTTAGATCTTCCCTTTTTAAAACATTTATCCAAGCCTTTCGGTCGATTACACGCCACTTAATTATATTGTTTACGATTATCAAAGACTAATGGAATTCTATAAAAACTGACTCAGTCTCTTGCCCCGCTATTTCCACAACCCACCACCATACAAAAACTTGGCGTTCTAATTAAAAATGTAAGGAGATAAAACTTGAGAAAGTTATTAAGTACAATAGTATTTTTATAAGGAACTGACGTGAGGTTATTAACAAATAACCTCACGTTATTCGTTTATCCTCCAGACGACCTTGAAAAATGTGACATCATGTGTAGACACTCTAGTCTTTACCAATCCCTTATTTCCCTTTTGGTTAACAACAACAGGATAGGTACCTAATTAAGCACTATGGACAACAGTGTGTGACATCTATCAGTTAAATTATTGAATTTCTTCTTGTTAAAATGTATTTTGAGAGGGGCAAAAATGGTGTACGCAACACACACGTAAAGTATCTTTACTGGGCTAGTAGTTTTATCTAGCTAAAGTCTTTTATTTATTTTTATCATTGCATTCATCACCTCCTGATAGGTTGAGTCACGTGTCACGTCAGTATCAGATACTAACGTAACTTAACTATCCTCAATAGGCGGTGATTTTTATTAGTCATTTAATCGAAAGCTACTATCTGTAGTAACTCTGTCAAACCAGAAGACTGAATTGTAAGTTTGATTGAGAACTGAAGTACCACTGACCGACTAATATCGAAATGGACAACAGTGAAAAAGCAGATAATAGACAGAAAAACAAGAAAGAACATAAGAGAGAAGACAAAAGTATTAAGGAAAGCGTGACAGAAATCCAAAAATTGAGAAAGATGAAGATGTCATAAATGCAAAAGATCGAGAATTAGTTAAAGATAATGTCGAGAATGTTACTAATAATAAATAAAAAAAGACAATGCCGATGATATTACAAGAAGTGGAAATAATGACATTGATAATGTAATTCGTGCAGAAGATAAAGTAGTAAAAACAGAAATTAAAGAAAGTAAGCAACTATTTTCAATTCAAAATTTAATCGATGCGCTCTCAATTATTATTTCAAGTAGAGAAGTATCCGGTTGAGCTTGATTTTATATATAATTTACATGGTGAATGGTGTTTAGCAATTGGAAGACAGAGAAGTTTAAAGGAAAAAGAGTCAAATACTAATTCCTATCCAGGTTTTATAAAAGGTTTGCATCACCTAATAGAAGGTACAGTCAAAGAGTTTTATAGGATTATTCGAATAAAGAATAAAATAATTCGAGGTGTTACGAATATAATTGATCCAGGATATATTGGATTTTCAACTGAGTTGGATAAAAAAAGTGAAATGTCTACTATGATTTTAGATAATCTTATACGTTTCGTGCCAAGAATGAGAATTGAATGCGATATAACTCCGGTTGTATTAAACCCAGCATTACATGAATTTCAAAGAATTACTCAAGATTATATACTTTTTAATAATGTTGCGCTACGTGAATGGGTTGAAAATTTTTCAGTTAGTAAAAAATTTAATTTAAATTTGGAGTAAATACTATTTATGGAGAAAATAACGTCAGATGGTTAAATCACGCTCATCCACGATATTTATCTAGTTTCCTTTCCGAGTTGCGAAACCTATGTGTCACAGTTTCTTTTTCCAATATTCACATAAAGTTCAATCGATGTAGCAGAATTGAGTGAGACAATGGAAATTAATTCAAATCGAACCCTTTTCGATGATAGTAAATAGTCCAGTTACTGGAACAAATTTTAATGACTTTAAAAAGATGATGATGGCATTAATATTACCGCAGCAAGTAATGTTCAACACCAAATATTCAAAAGACGATAACGCAATATTAAGTGGAGGTATAGGATTATTATTGAAAATGCTATTCTCAATTACGCCAGGATTCAGAAGTATTACACCAAGATGTGCTCATGAAACAGATGTTTTGATTGGAAGAATGTTAACCAGATTGGGATATACTAACGTCGACCAGCAGCACCCTCTAAACATGAACACGCCTAGAGGGGGCTAAGTCATATGGCTGAAATTAGAAACGCATGATGCCGACGGCTTAGGATGCATAAATGATGGTGTTAATGGTTTTCATATAAAATTTATGAACCCGCTATACGACAATATTGCTGAACTACCGGTTTATACAGGGTTGAATCAATATATTAATATACAAGAGATCAAGTGGATTTTAATGATGTACCTCATCCGCCGATAGTAAACTTGATTATTAGATGTTTGACAGATACTGTTCGTACAAAAAGTAAAGCTGATTCAATACAAGAGCATTAGTTAACTATATCATTCCCAAATGGACGCAATTTCTATTAAATTTAAATAGGTTTAGAATCTCATATGGCGAGACCAGATTTAGATTATCAGATATGAGAAGACAGGAATTAGAGGGTATAATAGGCATTGGCGGAATAGATATGTTTTAATACTCCTTTGATGTTAAAAATACATTCGGATTTAGTTCTGACAAATATTACTGTGAGCAATTAGTGCCAACATACCAGGCTGTGAAGAATAAAATAAAACAAATTATTGAAACCGCTCAATTTATTAGTTTTACGTCAAATGTTTGGACTAATAAATCCAACACAACAAGTTTGGCGAGTTTAACTTCACACTATGTGGTTCCAGAAAAGTTGATTCGATTAAAAGTAGTACTTGCAGCTACTCCACTGCATGCTAATCACACAGGTGAATACCTAAAGGAAAAATTACTGAATGTAATTGAAGACTATGGCATTACTTTGGGAAAAATTCATACAATAGTACACTAGTACACGATATAACAACACGATAATTGAAAAAACATTTGTAAAGCAGTAAATGAAACTGCAACGTTTTTTGATGCGAGGTGTCCCACTCATACACTTCAATTAGTTATTGAAGATGGAATTTACGCCCAACATGCTGTGATTGATTTATTGGCAAAATCACGAAGAATTGTCGGACATTTAAATAAGTCTGAACAGGCGCGCCGATATTTGGCAGAAATACAAGTGGAGTTGGGAGCTCCCAAACATCAACTTATACAAAGTGTCCCAACTAGATGGAATTCAACATTCCACATGTTAGAACATTTGACTGAACAAAAAGAAGTTTTGGCATTAGGTACACGAAGTGAGGAATGGTTTACCAGATATGTTAACTTCAAATGAATGGAAATTAGCTACTAACCTAATTAAAATACTACAAAATTTTTGATACAGTGACAAAAGAAATAAGCAGTGATACAGCTACAATATCTCTTTCTATTCCAATTGTAAATACACTCATTGAAGAACTTCAACCTTCAAGTGAGGAAGGAGGTATAGGAACTATACGATCTATATTTTTAGAATCGATGAAAAATCGATTAGGGAATATTGAGGAAAATAAGATTTATGTGTGTGCTACATACCTAGATTCCCGTTTCGGAAAATATGACCTTTCACCTGGTGCAAATGTTCGAGATGTACAATGGTTAAGAGAAGAATTTGACATTCAACATCAACAACAACTTATTTCTCACATCAACGATGAACCGCAACCTTCCTGTTCTCATTCAGCCTTAAATTCTACAGAAATTGATCAACCAGCCTCTAAAAAAATAAAAATGAACCTCTGGGAGTATTTTAAACGCCATCTTCAAGACATAAAAAACAAACAAAATCCATCCAAACAAATATCAACCTCATCACCACCTAAAATAAAAACAAAATTTGAAATGAAAATCAAACTCTATGAATTTCAAAAAAAGTAGACTACCAGGAGGAAAAACATATTTCAAATGTTTTTCATTGGTGGGAAAGTTCTTCATTTGAAGTACTGAAGTCTGCTGCTTGAAAGTACCTCTCTTCACCACCTACTATTGTACCCAGTGAGCAATTGTTTTCTACAGCTGGTGAAATTTATGATGACAATAGGTATGCATTACATTCGGAAACTGCGGAAATGTTACTATTTTTGAACAAAAATCTTCCATTAATAGACTACAAATATTAAAAACCTTAATCTTTATTATTTTTTACTCTTACTATTTATTTCTACTATGCTACATAGTACTCATACCCAATTGTTAATTATTTTGTTTTTGTTTTGGATGTTTTGTTGTTTCTTATTTCTTATTTATACACATTTTATTTTTATTCCAATTATTTTAAAATGTTTTTTGTTTTATAATTTTACATTCATTGTTTAAATTTCTTTATTAAATATTTACATTTTTTAACATTTTCATTGTTTTTGTTTTTGATTGTGGACTAATTTCACATTTTAAACATCGGCATCAGCATCGGCAATCGACCGATGTTCAAATATAAATCGGCAAAATTCTGCCATCGGTCTAGCCCTAGATCTGAGTTTAGTACCAGAGGATATACATTACCCAGAACTAAAAATCTCAGTCAATATAGAAATTGTAAGAGCAAAAAAATGAGATGCATTGGTTAATTTCAACTATCAAAAAGCAGATTTTCAAAAAATGTATTCTTTGCTGAGATCGACTATGATAATATTAATATAGTTCTTACTTACTTCTTAAAAAAAACACTTAAGGAATAGACAATTTTAAAATTCTTTTGGCTTGATTTTTAATATATTCGTAGTTAGAGTGAAGGCTCAATACATATTTTGAATATATTTGTGGAATATTCCACATCCAAGCTAAACATTTGTCATTAATAAGAGATGACAAAAAAAATTATGGAACCGTTCCACACGATATATATTAAATTCAATACAATTTCCACCAAAACAATCATAGCTGTTTAACTGATGCAGTCAAATACCTTCTATATTTTGCAATCCAAAGCTGTTGTGACAGAAAACTTAGTGATAATAACACTCTTACACTGTTAAAACCTCTGTATATTGAAAATCTTTTTCTAAAACTTTTTCAGTTGCCTTTTCTGCCATTTTGTATTGGAACTTTTCGACGGAATTTTGCTTTGAAAACAGATTCAATTAAATTAAATATTCGAGGTTTGTTCTTCTTAGCACTAATTAACCTAATTTAAAACCTGTTAACATTTTAAAACTACTTACTACTAAAATACAAAAGTTTTGGTAATTTTTACCCTTTTAACGGAAACATTTGCAAAAAAAATTCTTCTGGGGAAGGGAAAAAGGACAAAGTAATGTACCAGGATCAAAAACAGAAGTGAAAGCGGGGTGCCCAGTTTTTTTTTCCCAGCAGGTTGCTTTTTTTTAGGAAGGGTGTAAAATAGTTTTTACCTTATTATTTTTAGGTTACACAGAAAACTACATTGTTACATCTTTTGTTACATTTGTATATTTTCTTTTCACGTTATATTAGCCCATTATGTAACTTAGTAAAATGATCTATTGTACCATGTAAACATGCTGCAAAGAAACAATTTGTATATTTATAACGAAAACACATCACCACCACATCATCACAGTATCTCTGCCACAGAACGAAGAAAAGAGTCTTTGCCGCCACACGTCACCAATAAACCGAAGTTAGCAATTTTTCCGTGGTCAATTGTTCACTTTTTCGCTAGTTCAACTATCGAATTATTCGAATGAGTACCAACTATCTAATTATTCGATAGTTCCAATCACTAGTTGTTGATATTTGGTTGTTGATAAACAATCAGGACGTCCCTGAAGCCCTGAAGTTAGCTTCAGATTTAGATTGCTTTTATTTAATGCCCATTTGCACCGCAATACATAATCTTAGATGATCACTTAACCCCGGATTAAGGTCAAAATTTCGTTTGCACCGTTTTTTTAACCTTAGATTTATTTTCTAATCTACGATTACTTAATCTCCCAAAAATGACGGATTATTTAATTCTCAAATTCTAACCTAACAAACTGTAAAATAAGTAGGTCTTTTGTGATTTCTGGTCTTAATAATGGATGGTTTAATGGATTTCGTTTTTTGAAAATAATATTTTTGAAGATGATTTAGAGGTCCTATATCGTTGATTTTGGTTTCCCAAGAAGAAGGTATATATGGAGTAACTATTTCGAAGATCTTGATGAACTCCAGTTTTTTCAACGATTCAGGTTAAGAAAAAATACATTAAATGTCCTCGAGGAAATTGAACACCTTATAGAATACCCCCATGACTGGTAAGTAGCAAAGAGAATGTGTACTGGCTAATGAGAGTAAATATATGTATATGTCTCGGTATATGTTATAATATAATTTTCTAAAATAGGAATGACAGTGTCTTGCCCATTAACCAGCTCCTAACAACATTAAGATTTTTTGCCACTGGGGGTCATATTTCAACAGTAGCAGATTACATGGGTATGCATACCTCTACAGCATCTAGAATAATTTCAAGGGTGTCAGCGTCAATTGCTAGTCTCAGACCTAGATACATTAATATGCCTGAAGGTAATGAATTATTGGATGTGCAAAGAGAC
This sequence comes from Rhamnusium bicolor, assembly GCA_029963845.1. Taxonomy (NCBI): domain Eukaryota; kingdom Metazoa; phylum Arthropoda; class Insecta; order Coleoptera; family Cerambycidae; genus Rhamnusium; species Rhamnusium bicolor. The sequence goes on along the minus strand of JANEYF010004629.1, from coordinate 132,504 downwards.
TTTTATAATGTTGCCAGGTTTCCGAGGGTGATAGGTTGCACAGACGGAACACATCCCTGTTCAATCACCAGGTAAGAAAAAGCTACGTGTATCAAGAGTTGATTGGAATGTAATATATTATGAGTCAAGCCGCTTGTTACCATGATACTAAAACTATAAAGATATGCTCAAGTCGACGTCACTATGTGACAAAACAATGACCCGACAATGCTTTTTGCTTTTTAATTTGTTGTTACTATGACAATCCACTGTTCGCACTGTTAGCTACTCGCTTTGTCACAGAGTGACGTCAACTTGAGCATATCTTTATAGTTTTAGTATCATGGCTTGTTACAATATTACATGCTAACGCAACTTGCAATGATGTTGCATATATCATATTTTTGAGCATATTTTTTTCTACAATTGCTATGAAAGTCTTGAAAAATATTTGATCAGTGTCTCACAAACACAAATCGCTCAAAAATACCAAAAATTCTAAAACCAGTACTAGGTATACATTAAAACCCATCATGTCAGGCTTAAGCATTTGCACTAATCTTACCACTGTCAAGTACTAGGCGACTACTATATTATAAAGCCACGTGTCCATCTGAGCACACACAGGCTGAGCCCGCCCGAATGTTCAGATGTGGACGCCTGGCTCACGATGGCGAGCATCCTGAGCGAAGCGTCCACATCTGAACATTTGTGCGGGCTCAGGCTGTGTGTGCTCAGATGTATACATGCCTTAAGGCTGCAGTAGAGTGTTAGGTATTTATTAGAACCATTTTAACTTGAATATTAAAAATAAATTGTTTTTATAGGTGATAATGATGCAGAATTGTTTAGGAACAGAAAATCATATTTTTCTATTAATACCCAAGTAGTTGGTGATAGCAAGTTGAAAACAATGGATACTGTGGCTAGGTGGCCTGGCTCCACTCATGATGCAACAATATATAACAATTCAAGAATCAGAGCAAGATTGGAGGCAGGGCATTTTCCCAACACTTAGGTAAGTAAAATCAGCGATTGAAATGGCCTTCTATTATATTTTTTATTTTAGGGGATAGTGGATATTTTGTATCTCATAATGTAATGACACCTGTAAATCCAATGAATGAAGCGGAACAGTTATATAATGAATCACACATCCGTACTAGAAACAGTATAGAAAGGTTGATAGGTGTCTGGAAACGAAGATTCCCCGTACTTGCGTATGGGATGAAGATCAACATACAAACATCATTAAATATTATGGTTGCTACTGGTGTTCTGCACAACATTGCAATCAACAATAATGAACCACCTGTCCCAGAAGAGCTTGATATTGATCGGCTTAATTATTTTATTGAAATGGGAAATATTCCTAATTTAGTACCAGCAAATGAGCGTAATGCAGCTCTTACAAGAAACAGTCTGATTAACAATTATTTTGCTAATTTGTAAATAAGCAGTGAATGCTGTCGTCATTCATATATAAATGTAATCCTTGCATCAATAAAAAAATTTAAGTTGCTTTTTTGTGTCTATTTGTTATTTATAGAAATACATAACTTTAAGATTTTTTTCCAATTGTTCTAATTGCTTTTGTTTAATCTTTATATCAAGCTGTACTGATAACATTCTTGCTTCATGTTCTTTTTTCAGTAATTCGGCCAACTCTATCTTTTTATTCACTAAAATTTCATATTTTTCACCTAATGCTGACGACGTTAGTGTTTTTACTGTATTTGGACGACGGCTGCTGTTGCAGGACTTGCTTGTGGTAAGTCCTCCTCCAAAATCACCTCTATGTTTTTAATGTTTATTGGCACTGTTGAATCCTGAAAAAAAAAGAGCTTAAATAGGCAGTTGTGCAAGTCACCCATTAAAGGGTGTAAAAAAAAATGAAACATTGAGATTGTCGTGTAGTCCATTTGATTGATTCACAGGGTAAATGGGTTTTGTCAGTACACTTTCCACATTTATTAGGTAAGTAGTTATTGTAATGGACAAGGAAAGTTCCCACTTAAATGTTTCCATACCATTTTAATAGTGAACCGTATTATACCGTGACATAAGGCCAACTAAAAATGTAATTTGAATTTTATCACTCAATTAGAAATATTTAACTATTAAAATATGTTTCTAGTTTATGAATATTAGATTAAAAGAGAGATGCCCTATCGAAATCAAATAAATGTCATAATTATTTTTCTTTATAATGATGGCATATTTTTGATTTGTAGAACATTGATTTTAATTAATTCTTGTTTTCTAAAAATAGGATTTCAATAGTTAAATGTGAACAATAACTTCAAATAACCCACTTAAAGAAAAATAAATTCGATTTAACGTAGTAGTAAATAAGGAACTCCTTAAAATCAGTTTGGAAACAAATTCAAATTTTACCGCACAACATGATGTCATCACTTTCCCCTGTCCATTGTTTATATACTTACAGTTTTGTTTCTCAATGCCACATTAGGACGATTTCTTAAGTCAGATGCTTTATGACGTTACCAATCAATTTTTTCACTCTTGCCTCAATCAAATCAAGCTCGGACTCGATACTTGGAAATGTCTCCTAAAACATTTTATATTAGCTTTGCAAGATTTCTATAAAAATTTGGTTCTTATAACTGTTTCAAGTTCAAACCTTTTATAGCACATATTGTAATCAGTTTATTTTAAAAAAAAATCAACATGAGTGACCATGAACGTTTTAACTAAAAATGTAGCAGGTAAAAAATGATTGTCATAAGGAGTATTTTAAATGAATATAGTGGGGCCCACAAAGTATTGCTTCCACTAACAATTATATGAAACAAAAATCACAAAAGCAGATGCAGATAGAAACAATATATCAACTTATGCTTACCTCCAGGTTTTCGACAGAATCATGGTCACGGGCTGCACTGCATTCTCCCAATTCTAAACAATCGTTATCAAATTGGCTGTTTAATCCAAACACTGTTTTATCATTAATAATTGACAATATTTTACTATGGTCATCTGACAAGTGGGCGGTTCAGGACCACCCCCAGTCAAGTATATTGCTTTTTTATTGTCCGCTGCCTTTTTTCTCAGCTCCTTTTTCAAATTTTTATAAAAAAAATTTAAAGCTTCTTCACTTCTACATACATTATTAGGGGATACAGCATTAAATTGTTGAGCAACGTTGGTCCAAGTTTTGTTTTTTCTAGTCGTCACCCCATCAGTTTGTTTTCGATGATGCTTTTGTATTTTCCAACAAGGCCGATAAGAGTATCTCTTTCCTGGCTTGTAAAGTTCTGTTGGCGCTGCCTCTTCATGTTAGGTACAAAATTAATTATAAACAAATTGCAGGGGCGTGCGGTGAGTTTTGATACAGGGGAAGCAGTTTGTAATATAGAGTGATGGGTAGTGCGAAGCCCCGAGCGAAGCGAGGCAAACTTTTTTTAAGAAAAGGGGCGTGGCTTATTTTAAAGCAAATGTCAAACGCCGCAACGTTATGATATCTAGAAAAAAGTACACTTGTAGGACCGTCACCCCTCAATAAACATAAAACATAAAAACACCACAAAAATTAGACAACCCCCGATTCCAAAGCCGAAGCTGCACGGGCGATCATATTCAAAATATGATTTTATGTACCGCGAAATACCGTGGAGTGTTCCAGATGGTTACTTAAAATTGTATCGTATTTTGCTAATAAATCAACTAAATTGATGAAATTGCCCCTATTAGCAACGCTCCGAGATTCAGTATGACCTCTAAAACTAAGTTCGTTTTCGCCTAGAAAACAAACAATGTCAATAAGCCTTTTTTAACACTTCTCGATTTTTTTTTACAAGTTCATTATGCTTACGGTCACTTTAGTTCAACTGCTGATCTAATGAATGCTCAATTCGTGATTTTCCAAATGTTTTTTTCTTTTAGCACCGCTCGCAAATGAGTTACACACTTACCATGCCTCTTTGTCACTTTGTGAATGTAGTTTAAATCTGAAAAGCCATTTTTATTTCAAACACCTTTTTCATTTGTGAAAAGTACACATGGCCAACAAAATATTTTACACAAATTTTCACAACCCATTAACCACTGATTAGCACTGTACATTTCAATATTAAAGAACCTATGCATGATTTATTTTTCGTCTTTAAAAGTTTTAAATCAGGTGTTGGTCTCCCGTTTCTAATAATATCCAGTTTATCTTGAAACAAATATGTTGAAAATCCCCTTTTCAACAAATTGCAACCACACAAACGCAAATAATATTTTCCACAGTGCTAGGACCAGCTTCCAAATTGAATAAGCAATTCTAAAACTGCTGATACGCGCATTAATGTTCAACGTTTTAAAAATCACTTGTCGCCGCACCACAGGTTTAGAAACAGCAAAAAAGTATTTACAAATATAGCACAAAAGCTGAGAATAATACTAGGAAGATTAATATTAAGTATAATATTAAAATCGATATTAAAATCTATAAAACAAAACGCATTACTATTCTATACGGCTCAGATATCAAGATTATGAAGTGGGGATGGGATGCATTTCAAGAAGTTGCTTATATCGAAATCGCGTGAGTTCGTGTTGGCTCGATTAATCGAGTGCGTCATCGTTACGGTTTTATCGTGCAACATTATCTCAGCTGTTGAAATGCAGGTCCGTGTCAATTGAAATTGGGTAAAAGTAAATTTTAATGATTGATATATGTGATAAATAATAATTAGGTTCTAATTATGTGTTTTTTTTTTATAATCCCAAGGGAAGCACTGTTTCCCTTGCTTCCATGGACCGACCGCCCCTGACAAATTGCCTGATTTTCAGAAACTCCACTAAAATAGGTCTGTTAAAACCGAGGTTATGATTTCTGGCAGTGAAAACTATAGTGAAAAAAGAAAATCCCTAAAAAAACCCAACGTTGTCAAATCATTTGCTGCTTTAATCTAGAATTTCTTAATCCTCTTAACTTCTGTGGTGGTGCAAACCAAGAAAACATAATCTAGGATTAAAATTTAATTCCGGATTAATTAATCGCAGATTAAATCGAAAGCGGCGCAAATGGGCATAAGAATCACTTTCTACAGTCAGCCAAATAAATTGTCATTAAGAACTCAAAATAACAATTTTAGCTTAACTTATGATTCAAAACTGTCAATTTGGTTTTGCAGGTACTAACTAAAAAAAATGTATACCTATTTACTGCGTTCACTATTCACATTACATTTTAAAACCAACTGTGGTTGTCGATATAATTATTATACAATTTTCAAATAAATATGAATGAAAAATAAGGTTTTGGTTGTCCTCTGCAACGGTTTCGAATAAGAAAACATACTTATTTTAACTGTATGCATTACAATAAACGAACGGGCTGAGATTACAACCATTTTAAAATTTTTTAAATTTGATTAAATTAAAAACAAATGCTTTTCGTTGTCACTAGTCTCTGTCATGGCTTGTGATTAGAGATGTAAAAAAAAACCGGTTTTCTTTCTATCGACTGTTTTTTTTCGTTTTTTCTTTTTTTTTCTCTTGGTTTTGTTTTCGTTTTTTCTATGTTATTTGGATGGTAAAATTACGATTAACAAAATTTTTTGGCATTAGTGGCGTCACCTAACTGTAACTAGAGAAACTAACGCAAATGATTATGGTTTTGTCGGTTTTGTTGAAGGTTTTAATTTTAATATGAAATGTGAAAATTGAGGTCAGTTGTACGAATAACAAAATTTTTTGGCATTAGTGGCGTCACCTAACTGTAACTAGAGAAACGAATACAAATGATGATGGTTTTGTCGGTTTTGTTGAAGGTTTTAAATATGAAATGTGTAAATTAATGTCAGTTGTTTTACACTGTTTTTGTGATGAATATGTTTATAACCTATCATAATTTTGCATTGTTGGATTCCCGCCTTATTTTGAAAACGACACTGCGAAGCTAACTTCACCCTAGAGGGGGAGGGGAGTCGTCCAGCAGGGGGGACCACGCCATATTGACATTGATATACTTCATACACTCATCACATCCCCTCACCCAGTTGAATTGAGATTGAGATTGAATTGATAAAATAGTGCTACCATGCCAAATTGAAATGACGTCATGTAGGATAAATTGACTTGATAGCCTTTCAATTGCTTGTACCCGGGGGTCAGTTTTTGACATCATCCGTTAAGTTCAGAATACGTGTGGTAGCGAACGATTAGATAGCGAAGGTTTTTAAAATTCTCGATTCTTGACGACTCTTCGCTAAGCATTCGTAACACGTTTATATTCAAGCTAAAGTTAGATGTGGCAACGGCGTAATTGTGGTTGACGTGTATAGCATAACCTTATTTATTTTGACAATTTAAGTCTGTTATGGAAAATTTGTTAATTTGTGATCCAATTATATGTTTTGATCGTTACCTTATCTAATCAAACATGTCAAAAAATAGTGTTCCTGAAGTATCTAGATCTGCAAAACTTTCTGAAAAGCAGAAAAAAATATTAATAGAATATGTTAAGAAAGATCCACAATTAATTAGTGGGAAATATACCAACAAGTTTTCCCAAAGTGATGGAAAGAGTAGATGGACAGCTATAGCGAATACCCTTAATAGTATGCCCGGAGCTAAAAAAGAATGGGATGGTTGGAGAAAGGTAAAATAATAATTTATACTTGACATTTTTGAAATGTTCAATTACTTTTTAGACTTGGCAAGACCTTCGTTCTAGGACGAAAGTAAAAATAGGTGGAAACAAGAAAAAAGCTAATGGTACAGGAGGAGGACCTGCTGATCAGGAACCTATTAGTGAAATAGAAGAACAAATTTTAGAAATCGTAAAAAAAGTCTCCATAGAAGGACACGATGCTAGTGAATCGGCAACTTCTTTCCAATTCAGCGATGATAATGACTTATACAACATGGATATAGACAATTTAGAAGTTAATGGTGAAGAATGTATGTCTGAAGATAATATAGAAAATCTCCCTGGAACTTCAAGTGAAAATCGTAATATTACCCATGAGATTCCTTATTTTAAAGGTAACCTTAATGTATTACATGAAGTTACTAGTAAATCCAATAATGAGGTTGCCGATGGAAGTCAATGTCAATCTAAAGAAATCCTACCATTAAAATCAAAGAATTTATCGATTGGTCTGAAAAATTACGAAAAATCAGTTAAGAAAAAAATGCCGAAGAAACTGGAAAATCTAATTAATTCAGTAACTGCTGCAACATGTTATAAGGAGAACTTGAAGAAAAAAATTGCCATAAGAGAAAAACATTACAGTGAAAAATTAAAAATTCTAGCAATATAAAATTAAAAGAACGTAAAGTTGTTGCTCTAGAAAATATTGCTAATACACTGGAGAACATTTCAGACTTTCTTTCCTAATCTTACAGCTAAGGCACCAAATAAGTTTTGATTAACATTACTCTTGTTTTCTGGTTTTAGTTGATAAATTGCTATGTTCTTTGATGAATTTGAAAACTCCAAGTCTGATAACTACAAGTCTGATAACTATACATAAAAAAAGGTTATTCAATGTATTTTTGCAGTTACATATCACGAATCACAAACGGCATTGAAGTAACAGTAACATTTTAATATAATTTAAAACAATTTTTTGTATTATTTTGACAATAAAGTAGTTGCATAATGCTCTATTTTCAGAACAACTACCTCAATGTCAACACAATGCTATTTGTGGTTCACCAATAATTGTAACTGGAAAAGTAGTTGAATAAACCAATCTTTTTTTTTCTGTTTAGACTGATAATAAAGTGATATATTTATGTATTTTTTTTTAAACCAAAGAACATAACATATATTTTTTGTTGGAAAATTACGGTTTTATATAAACAGCATTTTAGTTAATATTATTTATTGCCGAATCACATTGTAACAATTACATTATAATTAATATTGTTATAGCTAGATGACAAATATTCTAACAAATTGAATTAAAATATATTAATAAACTTTAGTGAAACGAACTACCAAAAGACTATTACTTTATCTTAAAACAAGTATCACAATATTAAATATGTAGATATTCTTTTGATATCACTCGGTAAAATTAAAACGGTTGGTAGGCTTTTTTAACGTAACTAAATAATTTATCACTACAAACAGTAGCATCAGAAGTCAATAATGAATTTCATAACTCTATCAAGATAAAAACTATCATTTGCTTTGCAGGTATATAAAAAAAGGAAATAATTGATCTAAAGAGAAAAATCAATTTCATAGTAATGAAATAAATCATAAAAACAACATTTTTTCTAAGACAGATCAAAAAATAAATATTATATACTTCCTGTAAAAAAAAAGTAATACTCTAAATTATTTCATTACTGCGTGCAGACTAGCTGCACTGTTCTAATGTCAAACAACATAAAATTAAAGATCATAAAATGAATTGAAAATATAACAAAATTAAATTATAAATAAACTTCTTATAGAGTGGTTCCTCGGGTATGACTGCTTGCGTAAGATTTGTACATGAAACAAAAAATATATATATCGACGCTTAAGAAACAATACCTCATATCTTCATTTTTGCCAGAACTTAATTTAAGATTTTAAATTGATATCCACTCCTAGGTCCAACAGTTTCCAATAGCTTGTATCTCCAAAATTAATACCGATACTTACAACTTAGTTCAATGAATACCTCGTTAGTTTTTCGTTCCCTGTAAAATTGCTAATTTGGAGATAAGAGGTATTGTTTCTTGAGCATCAATATGTAGATTAGTCATAATCGGGTAGTCACAGCCAGGTATATACTCAAAATTTAGTGCAGAATTTAAACAAAAATAAGTCGAAAAATAGTGAAAGAACAAAAAAATTAAAAATTAAGTAGCTTTAAATTTTTTAATTTTTCTGATGCGACTCACTGATTCTCTTAAAACCTTTTTTTTTCTCTCGCAAATATTTATAAATTGTCAATCGGACGCATTTATCAATAATTGTTTGTTGACAGTTACTCTGATTGCAAAACTGAAAAGAGTTTAAAACAGGAATATCGTAACCTTCCTATGATATCTGAAGCTGTTATAAGCTCAGACATGTTCAATATTTACTATGTAATTTTATAATCTAAAATAAACTAGAAACACAAATTTTTAAATGTTAAAGAAATTAGATCAGAAATCGCAGGCAGCAATTAAAAAAAAAAAAGAAATGCACCATTTTCTGAGAATAATTTTTATGGACAGAAAAAAATTAAATGAGTGCATAAAATATATTGCTTAAGAAATACTTAAAATACCCACAAAAATTTACTAAAAATATATATCTACTATTTAAGACAATATATGACTCGAGACAAATTAATATACCAAGATATGATAGGTACCTACTCTATTAAAAATTAAATGTTGCTAGTTCTTGTTGATTTTCAAACATTAAAATTTTGTTATTACATACCGATCATAGAATTACATCTTTTCATGGTTGGTTACCTTCCTCTAAAATCGATTCACCCCATTATCACTTTAGCCTGTATCATACTTCCTAAAACAACATAAATATATACTTATAGGATTATAGTAAATATTGTATTTTAAGGTCTAAAATCACTGTAAGGCAACCATCTTTTATGGAATTGAAATTGCTGCAGGTGTCAGACTGTGCTATACCATGCAAGCATACTTAAACAAAAAAAATAAAAAGGTTAAGCACCTAATTTGACAACTACAAAATAATCCAATTTGCTTATATGGTTACTGATAAACAATAGAATCCCTCATAGTTAATGACCGACACAGTTGCCCGCAGTTGATTCTGTCTGTCGATAAATTATGTGGAGAAGTGGGTCTTTTCATTATAGTTATTTATATTATAAAGATGACAAGAAAATATTTTTTATTTAAAAACTGAGATAAAATTACGTTATGAAAAAATCAATACCTACATAATGAGAATATTTCTTGATCATATCAGGATGATCACTTTACCCAGTGTGGCAAATATAATATACACAAATCTGTGTTAATTTGTCTGTATAATAATATAAAAATAAATATAATTCAAACATAAGTAATAGTGAATCGACTTGTTTCATATGATATATATACTAATGGATAAATGTAGCTTTGCAACTAGTCACAGGCGAGTTTGTATAAAACATACATTTTAACATAATATATTAACAATATGTTATACATACTACGGATCGATTTTAGAAATATTAAAATATATTATTTTTATCTACATATGTAAATTAAGTTAAATAGAATATTTTATTTATTATGTAAATACATGCAGTTTCTTCATTAAACAAATTATCACATAGTTTCATGTATAAAAAATATTACAACTTACCCCATAAGTACAAATAAAAGACAAATCCAGAATTTATAGAACTGAAAACTTCACCGGCTCTGTTATCGAAAGGTTACTGACCTCTATGACCTATAAAATATTTAAGACAATTTCCATTAGAATTCACCATATAAATAAGGAAATTATTTAAGTCAGCGACTACAGTGTATTTTAATCACTAATTTTGCAATAATTAATAATAATAAAACCGAGTCTAAAATTAAAACCTAATGGACGAACTGAAGGTTTTGTGGAATTTAAGACTTTTTTTATATTACATAAATAAAACATTGTGAGGTACTTCCCTACTCTACCCAAGAGCAGAAGTGTCACTTTGACGCCCAACACTACGGCGGTGCACACTGTACGGAGATCTCGGGCGCCAGTTTCTGTTTAGAGTGCAGAAACACCACTTTACTCTATCGGCGGGACGATAGAGGCCGGGCAACTGCAGTGAAGATACGGCTAAGCCAGGGGTCGGGAAAAAGGGAACTTACATACATATGTACATTTATTCTACACACTAATTATTATTTACACTTTATACATACCTTAATAACTACAACTTATACTACAACGGTCTTACCTAAGGACAAGCGGGGCAGTAAGCGGACGGTCAAGCGGTGCGGTACGGTAAAGCGGTGAAACGGTGAGCAGCGATGTCTTAACGACGGGCGAGCGGGGTAGTAAGCGAGCGGTCAAGCGGAGCGGTAGGGTAAAGCGGTGAAACGGTGAGCAGCGATGTCTTAACGACGGGCGAGCGGGGTAGTAAGCGAGCGGTCAAGCGGAGCGGTTCGGTAAAGCGGTGAAACGGTAACCAGCAATAACTTAATCGGTCACGAGCAGACGGCGAACGGATACCAGGAGGGGAAGCAAGCGCCAATACAAGCAAACTATGCCTATCTAAAGCGGTTACTTATTATCGCTTGGCTGATGGATGGTTCCGGTCTTATGATATGCCAACTAGTACCTCCAAAGCGCCCTGCCAAAGAAAACGGACTCAGGCGGCCTGGAGGGCACGCGGTTGAATGCGGTTACGGTAAGGGGGAGGGGGGAGGAGTAACAAGCCTAACAGTGGCGAATTGATGATGACGACGGGATGGTCAAACTCCAAAACTACCCTGCAGAATTTTTACGTGCTCAGGTAGCCCGGCGGACCCGCGATTACGGACGATACCTCCAAGTCACCCTGCAGAATTTTTACGTGCTCAGGTGGCCTGGCAGGCACCCGGTTACGGAAGTACCTCTAAGTCACCCTGCAGAATTTTTACGTGCTCAGGTGGCCTAGAGAACACGCGATGGCAACTGACAGTACCTCCAAGTCACCCTGCAGAATTTTTACGTGCTCAGGTGGCCTGGAGGGCACGCGGTATAACGCGGTTCAAGTTGGAGGGGGGAAGGAGTGGCAAGCCGAACGGTTGCAAATCTAAGACGACGACGGTATGGTCAAAGCTACCAAGCTACCCTGCAGAATTTTTACGTGCTCAGGTGGCCTGGCAGGCACGCGGTTACGGAAATCCCTATAAATCACCCTGCCAAAAAAACGGACGCAGGTGGCCTAGAGGACACGCGGTATCAAATGCTAGTATCTCCAAGTCACCCTGCAGAATTTTTACGTGCTCAGGTGGCCTGGAGAACACGCGGTGTAACGCGGTGGAACGCGGTTCTAATTCCAACCTTCGGCCGCTCTCCCGTTCTAAGGAAGGATATGAGGCGGAAACGTTTAGCGCTCGCGGTTCACTAACTCAAAAAAATAAAGCCCGGAAAGTACTCACCAGCCAAGTAATACCGATTATTTACCAAACCTTTATCAAACCTTGCTACCTACTTCCAGATCCTGTGCTGGCTTCCTCTCTGGAGCGGTCGGGGTCGGCACGTCTGGACGGTACGGGCGGCAGCAACGGACTGTCGTGGATACTCTGCAAAATCCTCAAGCTACTAAACTCTGCCAAAAAGCAGAAGTAGAATGAGACGCGGTAGTCATGCGCGGAATCTCGCAATACGTCACCCGAATTCAGGTTAAAACAAACCTATACCTTCATACTCACAACAAGATTACTTACTATCCTGGTCGGCGTGGTTCCTCGGTCAGCAGCCAAACGGCAACTGACTTGTTCGGAAAATCCTCAGGCTACCAAACTCTGCCAAAGGCAGAAGTAGGCTGAGATGCGGTAGTCATGCGCGAAATATTCAACTACGTCACCCGTTTATCGACTTAGAAAAATTCGCAATTACATTTGTATACCTATTTACCTCTATACTCACAAGTTTACTTACTATCCAAGTCGGCGTGGTGCTCCGGTTGGCGCTCAGACGGGAACTAATTTAATTGTAAAATCCTCATGCTACTAAACACTGCTAAAACGCAGAAGTAGGATGAGATACGGTAGTCATGCGCGGTTTATTACAGCTACGTCACCCGTTTGTGGAATAATTCCGCATTAAATTTAATTACCTATTTCTGTATACTCACGAATTTACTTACTATCCAAGTCGGCGTGGTGCTTCGAGTAGCGGTCAAACGGAGACTAACTTAATGATAAAATCCTCATGCTACTAACACCGCCAAAACGCAGAAGTAGGATGAGATACGGTAGTCATGCGCGGTATATTACAACTACGTCGCCCGTTCATCGACTTAGAATAATTTCGCATGAAATTTAAATACCAATATATCCTTATACTCACGAGTTTACTTACTGTGCTGGCCGGCGTGGTTCCTCGTTTGGGAGCTGGACGGAAACTAATTTAATTATTTTCAGTCTCGGGCTCTTCAAGTTAGCGCGGGTATAAGGGTGCCGGGGACACAATGCATGCGTCGCGATTCGCTTACTGCCGGCCACTTGGCCTATGTGGAATGTGCATAAAAACATCACTACCACCTATCTATAATTACCAATTAATCTGTTATGATTTACAAGCGTAGTACCATAATGGGTAAAATATTTTTCAAAACCTAGCTACCTAACTTAACTTAAAAATCACTTCGTTACAACATCAATAGGTACCATAAAAATATTTTTACTTACGATATAATAAACACTTTATTTAGTATAAACTGAGTTTATACAAATATAAAATTTCCCAAATATTTCAAACAAATCTCTTTAAAATGGCTTCTGAATGCACTGTCAAATGTCTAATTTAATTAATATTATTTTGTGATTGGTTGTGCTATCACATGACCGCCACCTCGTCTGTGATTGGTGCCAGCGGTGCCACCGACTGCTGCGTTCCGGATTGGAACCAAAAATTTTCAAGGTTTATTTAACAGGAAAAATTATAATTTGTTGTCCTTTAAATTTTTTTTTTTAATAACGCTATTTATTGTCAAAAGTTAACTTATATTCTAATTTTGATACTATTTGTTGTCTATTAAGAAATATATTTAATGCCCCATGAACACACTCCATCTCTGATGTTGCTAGGTCGGTAGAACAAGTCGCATACCCCTGGTGAAACGAATGGTGTTAGCGTGCGTTCGCAAACTAACGTGTGGCCAAAAATCGGATTTTGTTGTTTTACGTAAATATGCGAGTGATTCTATAACAATCGTTATTTAGCGAACAGTCAAAAATTGAGCTCCCGGTCGCTAGAGCAAACAATTTCAATCATAACCTCACAAATTTCAAATTTATCGACTTGAAAACGTGCAAACGTGCAGATGGAGAAGCGAATGAGAATACAACCGGCTCACTTGGCACTGGGCCCTTTTATTAGATTATTTAGAGTTGTATCCAGAGCTACTAACGGGAAAATGTCCTGGAATTAATTCTAAAAACAAACAGGCTGAATTATGGAGTGAAAATCTGCAAAACTTAACAGTTTGGGGCTAGGTAAAAAAACTCCTGATAAGTGGAAGCAAGCTCTCATAGATTGGAAGTGTAAAGTAAAAACTAAGATAGCCGAATTGAAAAAAGAAATAAATAAAACAGGAGGTGGTCCACCATCGCAAGTCACTCTAACTGATTATGAAGAAAGATTAATGGGACTCGTAGGATAGACAGCTGTCGAGGGGACAAATAATAATGAATCTGGATTTGGGGACGTGATGAGGAATACTGAAATAAATGTAGCTGCTGCTGCTGCCAGTAGTGCATCTAATGTGCTATCTACTGCTTCTAATTTTGAGAATAAGGACTCACATGTTTAGAGTAACGTAAGTCAGTCAAAGCTATTGAATAAGGAACTTTATAATGACTCTTACTCTAAATATACTGGACATGAAAGTGTACAAAGCACCATTCAAAATGATATTGAGAAGAATACTAGGGAAAATAGTTTTAAAAAACAGAAATCATCTCATAAAAACAGAAATGAGGCAACATTACCATTGGAAGAAAAGTTAAAACAGTTTCAAGAAGAAACCATAACAACAGTGTTCCAAGCCGAAATCACAGCAATAGACGTCTGTGCACAAGAAATGATACGGAGGGCATACAAAAATAAGAGAATCCACATCATCACTGACAGCCAAGCAGCCCTCAGAGCTCTGGAAGCAGTAGAAATACGATCTAAAACAGTAAAAGACTGCCTGGAGTCCCTGGAGAAACTTACAGAACACAACAGTGTACAACTGGAGTGGACACGAGGACACCAGGGAAATACGGGAAACGAAAAAGCAGACATGCTAGCCAGAAAAGGCGCTAAATCAATTCTAACAAGTCCCGGACCGACCTGCGGGGTATCTTACAGCACCGCGAAAGGATCGGTAAAGGAACTGTTAAGACAGAAACACTACTCGCACTGGATAGAGATACCGGGAATGAGGCAGTCACGCTTGTTCATCGGAGAAATATCTAGAGCAAGGACCAACGAAATGCTAAAGCTGAGCAGAAAACAGCTGAGGTGTGCAGTGGAAATATTAACAGGACACTGCACACTAAACAAACACCTAACCAATATAAGGGTGAAAAACAATCCAGATTGCAGGATGTGTGGTGAAGAGGAAGAAACTCCCCACCACATCTTATGCGAATGCCCAGCCCTAACGGCAATGAGACTAACACACTTCGAGGGACTACTTTTAACCCCGGAAGAGATAGCCAGAGTTCCCATAAACTGTATACTCGCCTTCTGGAATAGAACGGGTCTTATGGAGTAATGAGACTATGGGGTACAATAAGCTTAAGCTTCAGTACAGCGGGTAGTCAAAACCGCAATCCGTAAGGAAAAAAAAACCATAACAAACTTAGAACATTAACAATAATATTGCACGTTTAGCCGATATTTCTGTTCAAACATTTCCTGTAATGAAAAGGATAGCAAATGCTTTAGAAAATTTAATAGCGACTCCCGAAGGAGGCCCAGAGATTTATAATGAAGTAGAAGAAATGGAACTGGTTGATGAAAGCGGATTCTAAAAGTTTAAAAAACTGAATTTTCCACTGACTGCCTCTGTACAGGGTGTCAACTCTAATTTTGCCCTCTCCTTTATTTCCTTATTTGTGGAGATATTTTAATATTTTAAAATGTAGTCATCAGAATTTTCCCAAATTTTTCAAAAATAATAATCAAAATTACCTAATACCACCCTGCACCTAGTGGTAGGTAACTGACCTTTTTCATATGTGAGAAAAAAGTTTTTTTTTTTAATGGAACACCCTGTATATTTATTGACAGGTTTGTAGTACTCTTTGAGCTGAATTCAAACATATATAGCTCTCCTAAAGTTAGTTCAAAATAGGCAGAGATATTCAAGGATAAACATAATAACCACTTGTTTTTCACTTTTTTAAGGTAGCTTTGCAATCTGACTTAATTGTTGATTCTTAGCTGTCAAAATTCTGATAAGACTACATTTTAAAATTTTAAAATATCTCCACAATTAAGGAAATAGAGGAGGGGCAAAATTAGAGTTGACACCCTGTACAGACTTAAGTATGCTATTTGTTTTTAGTTTCATTTTTAGTACAAAAATATTCAGATATCTGCACTGGTGCAGTTACTGGAAATAACTGACCTTTTTCATATGTGGAAGTATTTTAATTTATTTTTATTTAGTCATAAAATGTGATAAGTAGAAAAGAATTTATTTTTAATTATAAGAACGACAAAATGTATCTTATGCTTTTTAAATAAAAAATTATAAATAATATATATTTTATTAAATAATACAGATCAAAATCATAAACATAAATGTAACAAAGTCCTATTTGTCAGCAAGCGAGCAAATATGTGAAATTCAGTTGATTTTTTTGCACTTTAGGACAAAAATTTTATTGATAATTTCAGGTTGAATAAAGAACTAGCCAGAAATCTACTTGACACAGTATTGCCTCATTTAGAACACAATAACCATCCCAGTTCTATTACTGGCGAAATGAAAGTTTTTACTGCATTGGAAGCTATCAAAGGACAATTGGTAATAGTTTCTCTGAGTCTATGTCACAACAGTCTGTTTTTAATTGTATTCATCAAGTGACGCGTATTATTTGTAATCATATGGCATCAATTTGGATTAAATTTCCTCAGACGCCCCAACAGAAAAACAATATCAAACACAGATTTATGCAGGCCACAAATTTTCCTGGCGTTATTGGTGCCGTGGACTGTACTCATGTTGCAATATTAACGCCAAAACAAGAAGAACACAATTTCGTAAACTGAAAGGGTTATCATTCCAAAAATGTGCAAATAGTAAGTTCTTATGTATATCTACACTGCATTGTAAAAAAAAGATGGCGTACATCTATAAGAATTACCTATTTTATGGATATATGTTTTGCAACGCAGTGTAGATACGGAATGCTTGAAGAGAATTGATCCATTGTTATTAAATTAATTTCATCAACGTGTGGTCAAAATTAAATTGTTAAATATCTTCAGTTAATCAAAAAACTTAAAAATTCTTGATATGAGCAAATATGTGTTTGCTCATGTTCAAAAGAGATCAGGCCGTTGTCGGTAAGTCAATGGGAAATTCTGTTCTTATTGCGTGTTTAATGTGGAAGGATATAGTACAATGCTCGTGCGGTGTGCGTATTCACCAGAAAAGCAAAGGAGAGCACATGCTCGCTGTTGTTCGTGGACGCTTGCTCGTGTTTTTTAAAAGTGCTCGCCTTGCATCCGTAACAAACGGAATATGTTATTGTTCGTAATTGATCCGTAGGTCACAGCGATCAGTTTATTGTATTATTGCGAAGTGAATTGATATAATGAATTTGATTTACCGACACCGACCCGATCTTTTTTGAACATGAGCAAACACATATTTGCTCGCTCGCTGACAGGTACTCACATCACTATTATTAATAAAGAATGCTCGTTCGCTCTTGCTTAGTCGTGTTTGCTCTTTTGGTGAATACGACCTATACAAATAAACAAAACAGTTTTAATTTCTAAAATATCTTTGCACTATATTATTCCGTGTTACTCTTCCTTCTTCCTGTGGTATAAGTGGAAATACCGGACCTACATGTTACCAGTTTTCTGGTTCAACATTATTTATGGGAGGGGGTTCTACATTTGCTGCGATGCACATATTATGCAAGACCGCACATGCTGTTGCAATGTCGCCTACAGTTTCTGGATCATATCTCAAAGTTCTCTTACTCAAGAGACAACGAAATCTCGTTTTCAACACTCCGTTACATCTTTCGATGCAGTTCCGGGCCAAAGCATGTCTTTGATTATATCTATCTTCTGGACTATTGGGTGCAGCATTTTGGAACGGTACCATAAGCCATGGTTGTAAAGGATAACCGGAATATCCTAGCAACCAAGAATTCCGATCACCTTCATTATAGCACCTTTCCAATTCGGTTTTCACTCGAGACATTCTCCAAATATAGGAATCATGCGCAGCGCCTGCATGTGCAGGGTTTATGGAAAGGAATCTTAGATCATAATCACAATCTAAAAATAATGAAAATGAGACATTCACACGGATGCTAATATACAGTAATGGTAAAATAGGCATTGGTCAAAAATCATTGATCCATAATTACATATACAGGGTCCTTCACTTGAGTTCAGGTCTTCGATTGCTGGGTTCCTATCATTGTTAGAAATTTAATTCAAAAACAGTTAAACTAGAGGGGATAGGACATTGGTGGAGTATACTACAAGATCATGCAATTTTCATGGCAATATTTTACAACCTTCTGTAACGAAATTCTCGAATACTTTTTTTTTAATTTCATATTTGTGCATGTACCATTTATTTTATGGCAGTAGGTAAGTCAATTTTTTCTACAAAATAATTGATTTGAACCAGTAAACCAATAAATGGGAAAATGTGTAGGGTATTCCATTTAAAAAAATTTTACTGGACCATCCCAAGCTTTTTCTGAACATCCTGTATATTCAAAAATAATTTCCACAAATGCCTTGTCCCCTCTAGTTTAACTCTGTTTTTGAATTAAATTTCTAACTATGGTAGGAACCAGAGCTGTCAGTATTTGAAATAAAAGTGCTTTAGAAAGTATTTCAAATACTTTATATCAATTACATTTTGGGATGGTCTCAAAGTATTTGATACTTTAAATACTTTTTCATAATATTTGGATTTGATATTTGATTTTAACTTTTTTTCAGTATTTGAAATACTTTGGAGATATTTCAATTACTGGAATGTATTTGAAATACTGTAGAAGCAGGTATTTCAAATACTCAAAAAGTATTTGAAGCGCTTTTATGAATATTTCAATTACTGAAAATCGATTATTTGAAATACCTACATAATTTATTTCGTTCAAATACATATTTGTTTTCCAAGTGATTTTAAATTTTGTTATTTTATTTAGACAAGAACCAACTTGCATGAAGTCTAGAGGGTGGGGATACGAGATAATTCCAATAGCAGCTTGAAGCTTAAACTAAAACATCAGAGTATTTATGTATGATATATCATAGTTAAGTGCCTAGTGCCATTGTGTAGTGTTATTAAATTAAACAAAAACAACAGGTAAGTTGTTAATCTTAAGTAAATTTAAGCTGTTATTATTATGATAAAGAAACTTTATACTACTGTTTTAAGATGTCACTCTTCTAATAACACCAGTTTACTTAATACAATTTTTTGCTTAGCTTGGGATAGGATCCCTAATAGCACACAACGTCCTAGGGACGTCCATTCTAAGTCCATATTATGTACAAACGTCCATCGACATAAAATGGACATCCAAAGGACGTCCGTATCCAACCATTAAATGTACAAACTTCCAAGGACATAAAATGGATGTCCGATGGACGTCCATGTTAGGACATTTAATATACCAACTTTAAATGACTTAAAATGGACGTCTGACGGACGTTGCTGTTTGAACACATTTTGAAATTGTGTAGAAAATGTTCATTTTGCGAATAGATGAACACTCACGTTTTATACATTTTTATAGGGATATCGTGATTTGATTGATTTAACTAAGTAAATTCTTTTCAAATTATTTCCACTAGGTGGTGATATTCTGGTTCTAGTTCCTAAAAAAATATGTTTAGATTTGTTATGTTTCCTTGTGAGTTGGTATATGGGCGTGTCCTATATATTCATAATGATAACAATAAATTCAAAAATTAAATCTATTACATAAAAAGTAAAAATGTAAAAACATCTATAAATCATATCTGGATTATAAAAATAACATAATACAGTATTGTATTGTATTAAAGTATTAAGCATACTTCATGTGTTATGCACGTAAAATGAATAATATTAATATATGATGTGAAAGCTACAAATGCAATTCAAAATTCGCGAGAGTGGAAACGTACATGTTCCATGTTGCCAAATGGAAAAATAATAAATTCTTAACAATTGATTTCAACATTCAACAGATAATAGGTATCTAATGGCCGATTGCACCGTAGCGTTAAGCTTGGCTTATATTTAAGTCTAACTTAGATTGTGGCGTTGTAACGATAATCAAATGGTGAAAGTCACACTGTCTAAACGCTACTTAAATATAGGCCTAGTTTAACACTGCGGTGTAATCGGCCATAAACTAAATGAAATCGTGTGTATCAGGTATTATCGTCATTTACTATTATTTTTTCTTATACAAAGAGATGTTACAGTTACAATTATTATCATCTTATGAACAAAAATGATGCCGTGGCGGGAAATTAAGGTATTTGATTTGGCAACAATGCTAAGTAAGCGTCCTTCTGGAAAAAGTGATGGATGATTTTGGCAGTTTATTTCCTAGATTTTGGTTCGCTTTTGGTGTAGTTTGTGTAATTTTGATTTTGTGAAATATAATATAAAATATTACCATAAGTACATTCTTTAATACTATATTGTAAGTACTATTATTTATAATAAGCGTAATAAAGTCTTAACTAGGCATTTCATAATAAAAGTCAAGTATTGATGTAGTGATTGTGGAATTTATAGGAATGCGTTTGGTTTCGAGTGTAATTTTAACAATGATTTATGTGATAGTGAGACCCAAGAAAGAAAAATACACTAATATAGGTATTATGGGGTGTATCGTACTTCCCGAAACGCGATAATAAATAAAAACTAATTTTCATAATCGGGATTTAGCAATAAACGTCGTTCCCTGAATCACGTTAATAGATATTTTATAACCGGTATCTTACAATAAACATGCCTTCCAGAAATACGATAATAAACAGTTATTTAAGTTTATAAGAGGGATTTACTAATATTGAGAATCTAAGCTTAACTTGGAGAAACACGAGATTTACCAGGTAGCAATAAACCGCCGCACTAAAGTAGGGAATTTTCGTTCATCACTTGCCCCTATACATAAATAGTGAACCAACTCGAAAGAGGTATCATTGTCAAATCAGTTTACCTATCATATCATATCATACCTTCGCATAACTGTAAAGTTCGTAATTGTTTTGTTTTTGTTAATAAATAACTTCTGATTTCAAGTTTTATTTAGTAGCATCAGCGCTACATGGGGTATTAAAAAGATATCCAAGTAATGTCCCATTATAGAAGTCCTTCGGATGTTCCGTATGGACGTCTGAATATGGTTCAAAGTTGTGACATTTGGACATCCCAAGGACGTCCATAAGATGTCCTTTGGACTAAAAAAGGCTGTCCATGGGACGTCCTGAATTATCTATAATGTCCGCTGAGGACGTCCATCGGATGTCCATAGGACTACGTTGTGCTATTAGGGATAATATTTAATAAAATTTAAAAATTATTTCCTAAATAAAATTAAGTTATTCTTCATCAGAGTTGTTAGCTTGAAGAATTTCCTAAGGTAACACAAATCTCGTAAAGTCCCCTTTTGTTCAAATGAGGGAAAAGAATAAATAATGGTAATAAACACCAGTATACTGTAAGATGCACACGCCGCCCATGGTGGACCCCGTCAGCATCTTGCCAGAAAACGATAAATAAACAGTAGTTGCCCATGAGATATAAAAAGGAGGGCATTGATATTGAAGTCAGTGTCAGTGACACATGTAATTATTGAATAAAGATATAATTTCTTTGGTGAACGTCCGGGTTTTATTTGGTAATTCACTCAATTTACCTATTACATTTCCGAAGTGGGATAAAAAAACTTCGTGCCCGCAGGTGGGATTTGTGTAAATATTTTTGTGCAAATAACTTTTTGTGCAAGTAAATAGTGCAAGTGACTGGCTTTTCCATGGGGAAGACCAAAAAGAAGTCCAAGTCTTCTAATAAGGTTTCTGGTAAACGGTCAAAGCGTTCTAGGTCGACCTCGTCGAGTTCATCTTCGACTTCGACTGACACCCGAGCAGAACAAAGCAGAAAAATTAGGCGTCTGGAGAAACAGATAAGTAAACTTACTAAAGATAAGGATCCAAGTACGGCTTCATTAAGTGCTTTTTAATGGACATGTAAAGTTGATGAACTAATAGTGTATCATAAATGGGACGATTTAACGGCGGTCAAATTAGCAACAAGTAGGTTGCGGGGAAATGCGCGAAAATGGTACGATTCTTTACGTTTGACATGTCGTACATGGGACGAAATTAAGACCTTATTAATAGAAAGTTTCCCGCAAAATGTGAGGTTCGGCCGGTTGCTTGTAGAAGCTGCAAATTATGTCCCGAAAGTAAATTAAAATTTGGGAGATTATTGTTTCGAAAAAGTGGCGAAATTAAACAAACTGAATATTATTATACCTGATGAATATATAATTGACAGTGTTATAGAAGGGTTGGGTACAAAAACTCTTTGTTTATCGGCTAGGGCAGCAAATTGCAAAACAGTGGGGGAATTGGCGAATTACCTAAGTAATGTTAGTGTCGCCGTCCCTGATCGAGGTGGTACTTCAAGAGGACAAAGTTCGACGCTCACGAAAGACTTACAGAAAATGCGGGTGTTGCAAAGTGAACAATTAGTAAGGTCTAAGAACAAAAAACGAATAATATGTTTTAATTGTAGTGGAAATCACCGCGTTGCACAGTGCGTTAAACCAATATTGAAGTGTAAACTTTGTAACAGAATAGGCCATACGCAAGAACGCTGCGTAAGTGTGTCACGGTCAAAAAATAAACCATCGGAACAGCTGGCTGTAAGCGAAGTCAGCGAAAGCGCGACCGATGGAAATATGTTTGTAAAAAACGCTCGTATTAATGGCTGTAAAATAAAGTGTTTGATAGATACGGGAAGCACGTGTACTTTAATGAAACACTCGGTGATCCAGAAATTAAATCTGTCGACTGAAATAGGTCCGGAAAATGGTTTAAAATGTTTTATGGGAAATGTCATAACAACAAATTTAACAGTACAAGTCACTGTTATAATAGACGGAGTGAGTGCGACAGTACAAGCTGTTATTTTGAATGATATTTACTCAAACCATGATCTCATAATAGGAGCCGATTATTTAACTCAAGAGCACGTATTAATAAATAAATCTCGAAAGCAATTTAATTTATATACATTGCCGGAATTATCAACGGACGAAATAAACATGATTGAGTTTGAACCAAAGGATGAACTGAAATATGATACATTAAATTTTGGTGACATTACTGAAAATCAAAAGTTAAGACTCTTAAAATTGTTAGAGGAATATAGGGATGCTATTTCATTCTCTCTTAAAGATTTAGGTAAAACAAGTGCAGTTGAAATGCATATCAAATTAACTATTGAAGACCCAGTGGCGTACCGTCCCTATCGCATATCCTTTGCTGAACGAAATATTTTACAACCAATGATCCAAGACTTGTTAGATAATAATATTATCCGTATGTCACAGTCGCCCTATGCGAGTCCCGTATTGTTGGTTAAGAAGAAAACGAGTGATTATCGAATGTGTGTAGACTTTCGTAAATTAAATGCATTAACTATTAAGGATAAATATCCGTTACCCCTTATTGAGGATCAGATAGATCGTTTGGGAAACAGTCATTATTTTATTGGTTTAGATTTAGCTTCTGGCTATTATCAGGTAGCTATGGCTGAAGATTCAGTCGCAAAAACAGGCTTTGTGACACCAGATGGGCATTACGAGTGTTTGCGCATGCCTTTTGGTCTTTCAAATGCCCCAGCGGTTTTTCAGCGGCTAATTAATAATGTACTGGGTGAACTTAAAAATGTTATTGCTTTCCCATGTATAGATGACATTATCATTCCCTCTGTTAGTTTTGATGAAGGGTTAACGAGACTAAAACAAGTCCTACAAAAATTGAAGGAAAACAATCTGACTTTGAAGTTAAGTAAGTGCTCCTTCTTCAAAACAACCATTGAGTTCTTGGGACGCCAAATTAGTAGTCAAGGCGTGAGACCCGGATCAAAAAAAGTTGAAGCGGTTCTAAATTTGCCTCAACCACAAAGTGTAAAACAAGTTCGTCAGTTTCTGGGTTTAGCGGGGTACTTTCGAAAATTTGTTAAAGATTATGCTCGTGTGGTAGAACCTATTACGAAATTACTAAAGAAGGACACAAATTGTGAGAACTAAATGCAGAACGCTAACTGATTTGTTATGTCTATAGATGCAGAACAAGGGTTTGAAGGACCTGAGGACAGGACCAAATCCAGGATGGCCGAATTTAAGATGCACACGCCGCCTATGGTGGACCCCGTCAGCATCTTGCCAGAAAACGATAAATAAACAGTAGTTGCCCATGAGATATAAAAAGGAGAGCATTGATATTGAAGTCAGTGTCAGTGACACATATAATGATTGAATAAAGATATAATTTCTTTTGTGAACGTCCGGGTTTTATTTGGTAATTCACTCAATTTGCCTATTACAATACAAAAACAATTCGGTATATTCAGTTTAAGTACATTTCACTGGGTAGGTTAAAATTGGAATCCCTTCTTAATCAATAATAAGTAATATCATTGTCTATATAACAGACAATGCGGTAATATATAATATAAGCAGACACTTGGCTCCAGTGTTTTTAAACATATCATATGACTAATATAAACATAACATAGAAAATATCATAAGCCCAGGATCACTCTATTTCTGCAAAGTGAACAGTATTAAATTGAATTAAATTAAATTATACAATTTTTTTCGCGACCGAACAAACATTCGCATATTAATATTAATAGTAATGAACCTTCAAAAATCAAAGTCAATTTGGTGGGGGGGAGACACACTTTTTTGTTCTTTTTAGACCAATGTGTACCATTTGTTAAATTAGTGGCTTCAAACTCCTAGCACCCAGTTTATGTATTACAATGATTTAGAATTGCCACACGTGTTGGGAGACAATTTAAAATGATATGAATTTATTTAGCTTTTGAGTTTTTAATGAATTGAATTTTAATTGAAATTTTGGTTAATTTTGAAAAATTGAAAACATATTACTTTTGCCAAGGGTGCCAGACTGTTAAGGTAGTCAACCTACTTACCATTTGTTTCCTTCTCCTACTCAGGAAGACTGCACTCGACTCTTTCTCTCCAGGGAGAGTTCCCAGACACAAATACTCAATGCCAAGACAATATTCAATATAACAAATTTTATTACACACAAATGTATACTCCCGTCACCATGCAAACAATGTTACTATGGTATCTGCATTTTTATCTAACTTGATA
Organism: Rhamnusium bicolor; assembly: GCA_029963845.1. Taxonomy (NCBI): domain Eukaryota; kingdom Metazoa; phylum Arthropoda; class Insecta; order Coleoptera; family Cerambycidae; genus Rhamnusium; species Rhamnusium bicolor. Next base: position 107,274 of record JANEYF010004629.1, on the reverse strand, counting down.
ATTATCATAAATTTTCATTGATTAATCCTATTTTAATTCCTTATTTACTATTTTTTTATCTAAATTCTTATTATCTAATGATTTAACATGTTTATAATTAATTTACAAATTGTTTTTTAGGCATATTTACTACACTAACCATAACCACGGATTCATTTCCTGTCATCCGATGCACTTTTCACTGTATTTGCCTTATTATTCCACTGACCTGGTTTAAAACACATACACTGGTGTCCTGTTCATCATTTGCACAATTAATGTTTGGTTTTATGGCTTGGTGAGTATTTATAACCTTTTTACTTAAACTAATTAATAAATTTTCTTAATCTACTAATTAAATTTTGTGTTAATATTGCCTTGGCATTGCCTACTCTTATGCTTTGAGTTTCATGCACCCTTCCATATTTATGTATTTTTGACTTTATTTCGGCTGCGTACCTTTGTATTACTGGAATCAAGGATATAACAGTATATGCACTTGCTTTGCTGGCCTATTATAGTTAGAAATTTAGTAAAAAAATTTGAACTAAAGAAGACGAGGCATTCGTGGAAATTAGTTTTGAACATACAGGATGTCCCGAAAAAACTCTGGGTGGTCGGTGACATTTTTTAAAATGAAATACCCTATGAATTTTTTCATATTTTGAAGTGCTCTAATGGTGCCTATCCATACATAGAATTATTATGACATTTATATACCCGTTCGGGTGTAATCAATTATTTTTAGAAAAATTGTGTTTTACTTACTGCCATAAAATAATATACATGTGAAATATAAGAAAAAATATTCTATTGTTCCGTTACAGAGGGTTGTCACATATTTCGATTAAAATTGCATGATCTAATGATATAAGGGGTCGTCAGAAATATATAGGGCGTTCCATTTTTAATAATGTCACCGGACCACCCAGAGTTTTTTGGAATATCCTGTATTTTCACAAATAATTTCTACAAAGGCCTTATCTCCTCTAGTTGAACCCTGCTTTTGAACTCAATTTCCAACTAATACAGCAATCGAAGAAGACCGGAACGGAAGTAGGCCCTATACAGGGTGTTTACAAACCAATGGTATTAAATTAAATTGTAGTTTTTTCCCAAATGATTAAAAAGGAGTGCACTATAAAAAAATAAATATAACTTCAAAATAAGAAATTACCTTTTGTGGCTTTTCAAACGGTATTAGGGACCATTGGTGCATATTAACTGTTCGAATATTAGAGTTATGTGAATTAAGAGAATTTTTTTGGTAAAATACAGTTAGTTAGTTTTTTTTATCATTAGAAATTGGAACTAGATGAATATGTTTACGAAATCAAATACTTTCATCTGGATTAACTTTCTCTTGAAAAGTTGAAAATTTTAACAATTTTATCCACCTATACACTATTTGCCGACATACATGTATATATTTTGAACTTTCAGGCAAGTGTCATGGATTCAGCTGACAATAAATCAAGTGATTTAGATCTGGACGTATCTGACGTAGACGATCCCACATATACCCCTGAAAAAGATGTGCTAAATAGTAAAAGGAAATTCGTACCTGATTATTTTAACATACGAGGTTTAGGAAGGGCAACAAATGAAGTAGACAATAGCCCATTTCCCAGTCCTGACGTTTCTTCGCAATCATCAATAGATATACCAAATTTATCTGCGCCATCCACATCCAACTAGTGGCACTAGTGCAATAAATTATCACTCTAAAATCTCAAAATGTCCATATTTAGACGGAAAATTTTTTAAAGTTCTTAATTTGAGAAGGAAAATAAAATTACTGCCGAGTGCCAATTATGTTTGCCAAAGAAAAGAAGCATTAAGGGATGCTTAGGAGTGTCGACAAATTTTATAAAACATTTAAAATCCATTCATGAAAAAAAGTAAGTCTTTAGAAGCATACAACTCTTACAAGTTTTCAAAAAAATTTAAAAAATCAGGAGACACTCATAAGAGAAAGGAAAGTTTACAAAATGAGATAAGCGTTAAAAAAAATAAGATCGCAACAAAAAATAACAGATACTTTTAGAAAACAGGGAAATTTACAACAAAAAGATTTTGACAGACGAATTATCAAGTTTGTTACTAGTACTATGTCAGCAGTTGCTATTATAGATAATCCATCATTTATTGGATTGTTTGATGGTATGGATTTAAAAGTAATGTGCAGAAACACTGCCATAAAAAAAATTGACGACATGTGTAAAGATATGTTTTCAAAATTAAAAAATGATTTACAAAATACGAGTTATGTTTGTACAACTGTAGATATTTGGTCTGCCAAACGACGCAGCTTTTTTGGCATGACTTGCCATTGGATTGATGCAAGTTTTAAAAGGTGCTCCGCAGCATTGGCTTGCAGAAGGTTTACGGGCAGCCACATCTTCGATAAGATAGCAGATATCATTGATGATATCCATTCCAAATTTAATCTTGATCAGGAAAAAAGTAGTAGCAACAGTGTCCGATAATGGCCCTAACTTTATTAAAGTTTTTAAAGAGTTTGGTGTGGATTTGCGTGACAGGCCCAATGAAGATGACTCGGAAATAATTGACATTGAAATTGAAAGAGATGAGGAGACTGAATTCCTAAATATTTCCCCTGATCCTCATATTAACAATTCCCAAGAAAAAGAAAATTTGGTGCAATTGAGCTTACCCAGACATGTCCAGTGTGCAAGTCACACTTTAAATTTAATTGCCACCACCGATGTGAAAAATGTTATAGAGAAAAATGTGGGATTGCGGACAAGGCACACCAACACTATAACGAAATGTACTGTTTTATGGAAAATGGCAGGACGACCAAAATCTGCCGAAAAAATTGAAGAAGTGCTAGGCCATATCCTTAGCTATCCCGGTGCAACACAGTGGAATTCTTTGTTTGACGAAATTTCTCAGATCTCAAGACACAAAGAAAAATTGCCCTTGCTTTTTGAACAGTTAGACATAATAAATCAAGTTTTCAAAGATACTGAGTTGCAATATTTATCAGAATACTGCCTAATTTTAAAACCGATAGCCAACGCCTTAGACATTTTGCAAGGCGAAAATAACACCTATTTGGTTATGTATTACCTTGTTTAGGGTCTCTTTTGAAAAAATTTAAAAAACTCGAATCGGAAAGAATTAATATAGCGCAGCCAATATTAAACGCTTGCAGAAGTGGACTATTAAAACGATTTGAATTATTTTTTGATTTTTCGAATTTACAAGCTATTATTGCCTCATTTACATTACCACAATTCAAGTTAAAATGGATAAATAACTTCAAACAATTTTCAAATGATGATTTGGGCGAATCAATTGGAAAATTAGTGCTTGAAACTGCACAGAACTATAATACTGATTATAAAGTTGAAAGTGTTAATAAACCGAAGTATACAACAAGTGAAGAAGATTTTTTTGAATTTGGTGATGAAGAATTCAGCAGTTCCAGTTCATCGTTGGCAAATAATTTCAAGAAGAGAACTGAACTGGAAATACTTCAATATTTGACCGATCCTGGAACTCAATTGCACGTGTTAAATAATTACCCCACAATTAAAAAATTATTGTTTCGCTACAACACATGTTTACCGTCCTCGGCACCCGTTGAGCGATTATTTTCCTTTGCCGAAATCATCAATGCAGCTAGAAGACACGCTCTATCCGATAAGAATTTTGAAAATTTAGTTTTAATTAAAGCGAATTCAGACAGAATACTATAGAATAATAAAATGTAATATAAAAATTAATATAATACTATTTTTCTACAGTTACCAATTAAGATTTAGTTTATCGCTACTCTGTGTTGCTCCTATTTTTTGTACTTGTTAATTTATTTAGTTACATATTCAAATATACTTGTAGCGATTTCGTTATTTATTTCTTCATCTCAAGTCCCAACACACCCTTTATATACAATGTATGGAAAAAGAAAACCAACAAATTGGATGAACTGCTACTATTTATTGATAGAGGGGCTGTTACATCTAACCACCTGGTAGCCAAATGTTACACCTGGTTACCACGCCGTCAAATATAACCGGGGAACCCCCGTGGTACCGTGATTTTAGTTTCGCCCTGTATTAGGATTACTCTTAATACAAGAGGAAACCAAATCAGGTATTTATGGAAAAGCCTTCACTTTACCTATCAATAAGAACTATTCTTATTGACAAGGAAAGCGAAGAAATTTCCTGTGCCTGCGGCTAGCTGATTTTTTTTGGGAGGCAAGGGCCGTGCGTTTCTTGTTTCCTTGAGACCTTGGTTCACTATTATTCACTTCAAATAATTCTACCAACGAGTAGTAGGCGAGGATGAATAAGTAATATAAAAAAATATATGTTTATATTAAGGGCGCCATCTGCAGTTTTATCAGTGATTACTTTTTCATCCCCCCAACTCAGAATCTACAGAATTTCTGTCTAAGGTAGAGACAGAATAAAAAATGAATTAATAAAATTAATTATTTATTAAACCAACAGCAAAGTATACCACAAAATGGTAATTTAAAATTACCGACAAATATATGTACAAAAATTTATTAAGAGTGGGTGAAACTCGTTCACCGAACACAATCGAAAATAAAATAACTTGCCACACTCCAGCGAAGGCTGACCTGTGATGGAAAGGTGGCGTGAGTCTTGAAGTTAACGTTTTCTCGTCTGGTATGGACACCTAGTTTCTTAATACATAGTCTACCGATGAAATGAAACGTTACTCAAAATTGTGAAGCGCATATCACGTTACTGTTACAGATGAATTCTGATCATCCAAATAAAACATCCACGGAACTAATCCTCTGGATCCAAGAATCGTGACTTTTTAATTTGCCAATGTGCAAATATTAATGTCCAAATGAAATTGGAAGAGTGTGAAATATAAATTCACAAAAGAAATTCCAGATGAATTTTATTAACGATGAATAATTTAGGAATTTTATTCAAAATTTTAGCGATGAGTTATATTAGCTTTAACAGATTAATATTAGCGATCAATAATATTAGCATTTAATAATATTAACTTAATAAATTTTAGCTAACGATGGATAATATTATATAAGGATGGATAATATTAGATAAGCCGGCTTCAGACTATGTATTTAAGAAAGGAATAAATAGAAACATATTATTAGAACATGTGTCACATCTTCACAAAAAATTAGAAAAATTAATTATTAACTTTTCCTTAAAAATATACATCTTGAAGAGAATTTACAAGAAAAATAAATCATTTAAAACTATTAGTATTACCTGATGGTTGTTCACAACACTAGTAAATTAAGATAACATTTCAAAAGTTGATTGATGTTATCGATTGTCTGCCAAGAGGTGTTGCCGGTGCAAAGTTGATTATTAAAATGGCTTATCTTCCTGTCTCTATCAAGGAGGTAAACTAGTTTGATATAAAAAATCAAACTTTATAAAATAAGATATGAAAGTAACTAAAATAAATTCATAATATATCACAAATAATATTTAATGATTAAAATCCACTATAAGAATAGTCTAATGGTACTACATAACACATGTATTACACAATGATATTTAAATTAATTATTCCCTAAAAGATCGTAACGCCATCTATGTGCGGTATGATAAGTTGTCTCCCTAATGTTAGACAACTGGGAAGTTTATGAGACAGAAGACTTTAACCATAGTAGCTGAAGGTCAAACCAACCAAAGGCAGTCGCAACCCTTCTGAAAGGAAAACTATAAACAGCTGTTGCGATTTAATTAATATCGACCTAAATATTGAATATTTATCTAATTAAGGTAATAAATGATTGCATATTTTGTGACACATATTTCTAATAATATTTTCTTTCAGTTTGAAAGCGTTAACTTTGGGGACTGTTATTACAACAAAAGTACTTAAATAATAAACAATATTGGATTATGTAAATATGTACAAGATAATATTAACTTAGATGGTAAACATAATAATTCCTTAATAAATATGAGATCGACCAAAGGTTAAACAGAAATTCTTCACCTACTAAAAATACTCTATTATAAACAATTGGGAACCAGATAGATATTTGGAGGTTATAGTTTATTTATCATTGTATTCCGGACAGTGACGTTTTTGAACGGAACATCACCTCTTCCCTTGAGAAAAGAAAAATCTTCAGATTTTTCGTTAATGTTCAAACCAAAAATAATTAAAACAAGGTAAGTAAACTAGCTCATTACAACATTAATGAAATGGGGGAAACAAAAGAATTGTTCCCCCGACTACATGAGAATTATAATTCAATAATCAAGTACAATCTTTATTAGTTTCAGTCCTAATTATTATTAGGAAAACTAGTATTGAGTCCTAGATATTAACTGTAAAATCCAACATTGATTGTTATTAAAAAATATTACTCGGCAATAGTTATCTTAAGGTATTATACCCAAAAAAATATAATAAGACAATTGATAAATGTCTATTAGTGATTTTAAAACTAATAATAAAATTTTCTTTAGGTTTTGGTTTCACCTCACCTCGGAGAAGAATGCAGCAACGTACACCTTAACCCGGATGCATTATAGTTGCATCGAACTGAAATTAGTTAAGTTACTATGAACAGAACTACGATATGCTCAAAGGCACCTATGATTTAACTTGAATTGACTAAGAATTAAAGTTCAAATCTTTTATGCAACATTTTAGTAGTCGCTTACTGAAATTGGAGACGTGCTATGGACAGTCACCACGATACATCTACAAGGATGCCAAATATTGCACAATGAACACTTCCGCAGTGTCACTGCCAATCGAAAAATTTGTGAGCTTGAAGCACTCACAGCTTAAAGTCGGTAAGTCAAACAAATTAATGTCTAAACTAATTAACAATAGGTTTAACTAAATATGATAATAAAAAAAATATTAATTTGTGATAACGAGACCAGCCCAGGGCACTACGCAAGGTACTGTCTAATAAATAAACGTTGCTTTTATTAGCGTACAAGTCAAAAAAAGTCGAGGAACAACATCCAAAAAAAATTCTTTACGTAAGCATAGCGCACAAGAGTAAGTCCTCACTCAGCAAAAAAAATATTTTAGTGTGATGTTTTTACACTTGTTGATTTAATAAGAGAAGTAAGAAGAAGGTGTGTACTCATTAAAATCGAAGACATACAAAAAAAATTCAATCTAATTGAATTAAAAGCGTAGGGTATCACTAGTGAACCCAGAAAAAAAATTTTAAACAAATTTTCATCAAAAATAACTTAACTCGGGGACTTAAATAGTAAGACTAGGAATCGAAAATCCGATATTTACTACTGTTAACCAATAGAACGTGTGTTTTCGTCTTCTATTTCATATCAAAAATCAAAAAAACTTAAAGTTCAGCGAATAACTTTAATGATTATTTTTGTTTAAAAGTTTAAACTATGTCTTCACATTTTAACAGGTACCTAGACAGGAAGGAAAAAAGAGAAGAAAGAATAAAAGAACGATGTTAGTGTTTATATGGAATTGGAGAATCTCCAGTCGAAAACTCGTAAAATTCTCTACTGAAACCCGTATTCCTACAAGTGGGCCCTCCCTATACAACCCTGGATTCAAAAAGGAAAGTAAGAATAGTTGAATCCAGCCAAAAATGGTTTCTGTAGAAATTAATCTTACTGAACCGGAAAAATGATACACCCTGTACATTAAACTAAATGGGGCTTTTTGACTGATGTTAAGCAATAGGAGGCATACAAATATGCACTGTGCAGGATGATGCAAATTTCCTACCAAATTTCAGGTATTCCTAAAATTAACTTAAACTATTTTAATTTTTACCGGGAGCAAGGTAGCGAGCCTTCTCCTATGATAAAACCATATTCAGAAAGATCTTCTGAAATTAACTCTAAACTTAAATAAGGGTTGCCTATTCAACCTGCGTTAAACACAACAGTTGAGGCCATTTATTGTCACTTATGACATTTATTCCTAGAATAAACTAAACCTGAGATTAACCTACTATATACAGAGTCTCTAATTGTTAGTATTGATTTGGCCTTTTAATTTGTTACTTAACAAATACCAAACAATAAATATCACAGCAAAACAAATCTCATTAAGAGATGCGGTTGAGAAGATTATCCGTAGATAAAAATTTCTCGAATAACAAAATCCTTTTAAACATGTCAATTTAAAACAAAATTTTGAAATTACTGAAACTGTCACGATTGTAGAATTGTGCATCTTTCTACTTGAAAGCGTCGTGGAAGATTATACTATGAATCTTCCTGACTGAGAACTTATGTTCTACCAAAAACTATTGTTTATCTTAAACAATTTATACTTTACTGAAAGGTAAAGATAACTATATTGGGCCTACTTGGCCCCAAAAATATTTGAGCTTTACTCAAAAAAATAGAATCTTACTCGCAGTAAGATTACTCAAAAACCGATATGAAATTTTTTTACACATCTTAAAACTTGGTTGGATGAACATCCCTGTGTTCATCTTGACACCACAAAAATCTAATTTTGGCGTCCCAAAATTACTAAAGAAACTTTCTTTACTAAACTGCAACACTGCAAAACTGCAAAAAAAATAAGCTCTGGGCAAAAATAAATATGGGTTTACTAAAGGGTAAAAATATTTGTATTTATTCAGAGGTGATTTGTTTATAGAAAATTTTCAATTTTCTGTGACATATTAGTTTTCTAGCTGGGATAAATCAGACTGAGAACCAAAATATGGTTTCAGTTGTGAGACATGATAACGGCCAGCGAATGTACCATCCATATGATTTAACTCATAGGACTTATTTGATATTATTTTACAAATCGTGCACAATACATATTTGTTACCTAATTTAGCTGCGTAATCAGCTACTTTATCACTCTTATGGTGATTCAAACGCCATACTTTTTCACCAAGCTTAAACTTATAATCCCTTTTACGCAAGTTATATCTGGATGATGCTTGCTTATACGCCTTATTAAGTGACTCCCGGACTAACTTATACACATCAGGTAATTTATCTAACTCGTCTGCAAAAGACTTACGATTTTCCTCAAGGTTAGGTAACACTAAATCTTTATCATCATAATAATCACCTCTAGCAGGTAATTTACGTCCAAAAACTAAGAAAGCAGGCGTGAAACCTGTGGCTTCATGAAGAGAGGTATTTAATGCCATTTGTATTTCGGGGATCTGTTGATCCCATTTTTTATGAGATTTAGTTATGCAACAGCGGATTGCAGTACCTATAGTACGATTGCATCTCTCGACTGGATTGCTTTGTGGGTGATAATAAAGGTTATAAAAGACCTGAGGTATTTTAAACTTTGTTTTAAAAGCTTCAAACTCCTTCCCTGTATGAGCTGGAGCATTATCTAATAAAAGAACCCTTGGGGTTCCATAGGTCAAAAAAATTGACTCTAAAAATGTCACAATTGACTGTGCAGTAGCCCTGCGTACTGGCTTCATTATCACAAACTTCGTAAAGTAATCGACGGCAACCAAAAGAAAGCGATTACCTTTTGAACTTGACGGGAAAGGACCTTTTGTGTCATAACACAAATACTCAAATGGAAAATTGGCCTTTTTCTCCGCTCCCATTAACCCAAAACGTTGAGTACTAGGTGATTTTTCTCTTTGACAAATTTGACATTTCCTAACATACTTTAGTACATCTTGGCGCATCTTAGGCCAGTAATACGTTTCGGCAATTTTATGAAGTGTTTTATAATAACCTAAATGTGCACTCGTGGCTAGATCATGGTTGTCATGGATTACTGAGTTTCTTTGTTCTAAAGGAACGACTAATTTCCACTCAGAAATGTTGGTTTTCAACGCCAATTTTTTTCCAGTGTGTTTAAAAATATGATTGTCTCTAATTAACCATTGTGGATATCTCTTTGGTGACTGAACAATCTTATCTTTCAGATTTATATACCAAGGTTCAAGATTATCCAAAGAGATGCCTAGAAGATTGATATCTGCTTCCGGTTCTGCTACAGGTACTGCTCTAGAAAGTGCGTCTGGGACGACATGTGGACGGTTGTCCGATATTTTATTAACTAACAAAGGAAAAGTTTCCTTCGTTTTATTTTCCTTCATAAATTTATTTACAATTAATTTCCAATTTTTCCAATCTACTAAATCTGTACTAACAGAAAACTTATGTCTTGAGAAAAATTGCCTAGTCTCTACTTTACTAGAATTTCTGAACCGTCTGTTCAGAAAGTTTTGGCCTTGCCTAAATCGCGTCTGCTGTCGGCCTTGCGTAGCAGATGCGTCTATACGTTTTTTGAATGCTTACATACAGGGCACGTACCCACGGTAAAACCTGGCTTACCACATTGGTAACAGAACTTAGTTCTCGGTTTTCTACAAAATCTAAATTGGTGGTTTAATTTCTGGCAATTCCAACAAACTACTTTAGGAAGTGGTTCAACAGGGTTGGAGACTGTATTTACCTTTTGACGATTATTATTAGACTTAAAAGTTTTACTGTGACTTATTTTTACATTAGACTTTTCTTTTCTAGGAGATGACGTACTCGCCTGTGGATATGTGGACAAATCTCCTTCAAGAAGACAACTATTAGCTGAAGTAGAGGCAGCATAGGAGTTATTTTTTATCTGCCTGGCCTCGTCTAACATGACACATCGTGAAATTAAGTCTTCTGTACTTGAGATTTCTACTAAAGCTAGGGGATCAATATATCTGGCTAAAATATTTTTACGGATTATTTTAAGTTGATCTCGTTCTGCCAAGGGAACTGGCAACCTTCTAAATAACCCTGTCATTATAGCAATATATATATGTATTGACTCCGAATTAGCCTGTCTACGTTGTTTTATTTCGTCTAATAATTTTTCGTCATACTCAAGGGGTAAAAATGCATTCTCCATCTGTTTAACCAGATCTTTCCACGAATTAACAGAGGTTTTGATCGCTCTGTACCAAACTAACGCTTGACCATCGAATAAATCGATAGCTGACTCAAAAAGATGTTTTTCAGAGACATTTCTTGCAATAGAAAGCTCCTGAACTCGTTCTAAGAACGCTTTAACACTAGTTTTGCCATTGAAATTAATTCCCCATTTATAAACTGGTATAGATTTTGCACTATATGACTCCTCACTCTCACTTATTTTATTACACAGTATTGGTTTAATTTTAGAATGTAAAATTGCCTCGATTTCTAGAATCGTTGCTAGAGAATCGTTTTTAAATTCTAAAAATTCTAACTTTTCCTCTTCAGGCTCTGAAGGAGCTTCAAAACGATTTACTCTATCATACAAAGATTTCAAACGGGTAGAAATAAGTAAATAGGAAGTGTCCTCCTTTGTCGCGGAGAAATCGTGGGCTAGAAATTCTAATTCTATCAATGAAATAGCGATGGCAGTTTTCTCACTATTTCTTTCCTTGTCTGAAAAATTTAGTATTTCTGTGTTGTTGGTTATGCAACGTTCGAGAATTAGCCGCCTGCTATCAAGCGTTTTCTTAAGTGCAATTACATTTCTAATCCTAAGCTCATAATTTATTTCATTTTCAGTTAGGTATTTAACGTTGAACGGAAGTGCGTCCATCTTGACTCAATAAAACTTAAAAAAAAAAAAATTCCTTAACTGAATAAATTATAAAAAAACTTATTTATAGGATACCTATTATAATAAAATATAAAGTGAGTGCCACACAAAGCAAAACCTGCTGTTTTAATTTACTATTGATAAGATTCCTTATCTGTAAGCTCAAAAAAAAAACCAAAAAAACTAGTAACACACAATAAATTTCAACCTGTTAATTTCTTGGAACTCATGCTATTTATAATCAACAAAAACATTAATAAAACTTGTTTATTAAATATCCACACTTGAGTTTTTATTGAATTGTAATTCTTTGTAGCTTTTATGTTTATATCTGTTTGTTTTATATATTGTATTTTTAGCTGGATGGTGATTTATATTGTTAAGAATGTATGTTCTTTCTCTACCTTAAATTGTTAATTGAATTACTTGAAGTTTTCTTACTTTAAAATTCGTGACTGTTGAAATTCCCCCTTCGTGGGAAAATTTGACACCTCAGAGGCAAATTTCCATACATTAAGTATGCCAAAAAATTAATGAAAACTAAAATTTTTCAACAGAACACGAATATCTAAAAAAATTTACTTAAAACGCTCACAAATAAAAACTAGTTACAAAATGTTAACCAAGTTCAAAGAAACAAGATTAACCCATTAAACCACGTTGGGCGCCAAATGTTACACCTAACCACCTGGTAGCCAAATGTTACACCTGGTTACCACGCCGTCAAATATAACCGGGGAACCCCCCGTGGTACCGTGATTTTAGTTTCGCCCTGTATTAGGATTACTCTTAATACAAGAGGAAACCAAATCAGGTATTTATGGAAAAGCCTTCACTTTACCTATCAATAAGAACTATTCTTATTGACAAGGAAAGCGAAGAAATTTCCTGTGCCTGCGGCTAGCTGATTTTTTTGGGAGGCAAGGGCCGTGCGTTTCTTGTTTCCTTGAGACCTTGGTTCACTATTATTCACTTCAAATAATTCTACCAACGAGTAGTAGGCGAGGATGAATAAGTAATATAAAAAAATATATGTTTATATTAAGGGCGCCATCTGCAGTTTTATCAGTGATTACTTTTTCATCCCCCCAACTCAGAATCTACAGAATTTCTGTCTAAGGTAGAGACAGAATAAAAAATGAATTAATAAAATTAATTATTTATTAAACCAACAGCAAAGTATACCACAAAATGGTAATTTAAAATTACCGACAAATATATGTACAAAAATTTATTAAGAGTGGGTGAAACTCGTTCACCGAACACAATCGAAAATAAAATAACTTGCCACACTCCAGCGAAGGCTGACCTGTGATGGAAAGGTGGCGTGAGTCTTGAAGTTAACGTTTTCTCGTCTGGTATGGACACCTAGTTTCTTAATACATAGTCTACCGATGAAATGAAACGTTACTCAAAATTGTGAAGCGCATATCACGTTACTGTTACAGATGAATTCTGATCATCCAAATAAAACATCCACGGAACTAATCCTCTGGATCCAAGAATCGTGACTTTTTAATTTGCCAATGTGCAAATATTAATGTCCAAATGAAATTGGAAGAGTGTGAAATATAAATTCACAAAAGAAATTCCAGATGAATTTTATTAACGATGAATAATTTAGGAATTTTATTCAAAATTTTAGCGATGAGTTATATTAGCTTTAACAGATTAATATTAGCGATCAATAATATTAGCATTTAATAATATTAACTTAATAAATTTTAGCTAACGATGGATAATATTATATAAGGATGGATAATATTAGATAAGCCGGCTTCAGACTATGTATTTAAGAAAGGAATAAATAGAAACATATTATTAGAACATGTGTCACATCTTCACAAAAAAATTAGAAAAATTAATTATTAACTTTTCCTTAAAAATATACATCTTGAAGAGAATTTACAAGAAAAATAAATCATTTAAAACTATTAGTATTACCTGATGGTTGTTCACAACACTAGTAAATTAAGATAACATTTCAAAAGTTGATTGATGTTATCGATTGTCTGCCAAGAGGTGTTGCCGGTGCAAAGTTGATTATTAAAATGGCTTATCTTCCTGTCTCTATCAAGGAGGTAAACTAGTTTGATATAAAAAATCAAACTTTATAAAATAAGATATGAAAGTAACTAAAATAAATTCATAATATATCACAAATAATATTTAATGATTAAAATCCACTATAAGAATAGTCTAATGGTACTACATAACACATGTATTACACAATGATATTTAAATTAATTATTCCCTAAAAGATCGTAACGCCATCTATGTGCGGTATGATAAGTTGTCTCCCTAATGTTAGACAACTGGGAAGTTTATGAGACAGAAGACTTTAACCATAGTAGCTGAAGGTCAAACCAACCAAAGGCAGTCGCAACCCTTCTGAAAGGAAAACTATAAACAGCTGTTGCGATTTAATTAATATCGACCTAAATATTGAATATTTATCTAATTAAGGTAATAAATGATTGCATATTTTGTGACACATATTTCTAATAATATTTTCTTTCAGTTTGAAAGCGTTAACTTTGGGGACTGTTATTACAACAAAAGTACTTAAATAATAAACAATATTGGATTATGTAAATATGTACAAGATAATATTAACTTAGATGGTAAACATAATAATTCCTTAATAAATATGAGATCGACCAAAGGTTAAACAGAAATTCTTCACCTACTAAAAATACTCTATTATAAACAATTGGGAACCAGATAGATATTTGGAGGTTATAGTTTATTTATCATTGTATTCCGGACAGTGACGTTTTTGAACGGAACAGGGCCCTAAATGTACTTATAGTTATAGGGCATATTTTAACTGCATGTAAAAAATTATATAAGCTATTTTTTTATAAACGTTTCAATAATTAGATTTAGCTGTCAGTTTTTTAATAAAAAAAACTGCTAATGCATTCTGTGAAAAAATCGTATAAGTACACTTCTAACAAAAGTTAGTGGCGGTTGGTTGATCCGGTTGATCCAATTTGTCATTGTCCTGTTTCCAGGTTGTCCATAATTACTAGTAAATGTGATACATAATAATAATAATAATAATTATTAATAATAATAATGTCTTGAATAAGTATTTGAAATCTTTGTAGAAGGTATTTCAATTACTTCCACTATTTCAAATACTTTAAGTATTTCAATTACTTCCAGCAGGTGGTATTTCAAATATTTCTAGAAAGGGCTTCAAATACTTCAATTACTTTACAGTATTTGAAATATTTTGGATGGTATTTGAAGTACTTTATTTGCATTTTCAATTACTTTCAAAAAGTATTTGTTATTTGAAATACATTTGTGGGCACGATTACTCGGTACTTGAAATTGCAAATACTGTTATGCAGTATTTGGTATTTGATATTTCAAATACTTTCACTTAGTGCTTTTGACAGCTCTGGTAGGAACCCAGCAATCGAAGACCGGAGCACAAGTGAAGGACCTTGTATATTATTTCAGGTACTTAACTGACATTTTATCATTTCCGAGATAACTTATATTAATTTTATAAACCCTATACCTAATGAACCAATATTGCATTACGATATATCAAGATTTGTTAGGTTTTTGATTAACTGAAAAAATTTAACAATTTAAATTTTGGGCACACGATGAAATTAATTTAATAATAATGGATCAATTCTCTTCAAGCATTCCGTATCTACACTGCGTTGCAAAAAATATATCTATAAAATAGGTAATTTTTATAGATGTACGCCACCTTCTTTTGCAATGCAGTGTAGATATACATAAGAACTTACTATTTGCATATTTGCAGAAATTTAATAATATGCAAAAAACTTACATCAAGCATGTGAACCATGTAAAAAGACAGGTGATGAAAGTTGTGATACACCACCATATTTTAGTTTAATGCACGATATACTAGGAGATAAGCATAAAATAAACCCTACGAATTTAGAAGACACTGAAGTATTTGATGATAATACTGAAAATGAAGATCCTTCTGTTGAAGTAGATGAAGCAAGTAATACTTCCACCTCTAGTAGCAAGGCTTCCACATCCTTTAAAGAATCAATAAAAAATAGAATCAGTAAAACAAATAAAAGTATTCGCCCAAAAAGCTTCAACACGCTAGTCTTAGAAGAGATTAAACATATGCATATTAAAAATATTGAAACTCAAGAAAAGAACATGGACATATTTCAAAATTTAATAAAAGAGCAAAATAGCCAGAGAGAGAGGATGCTACAATTATTTGCCCGAAGCCTTGTAACGGCCCAACCCCCCCCTCGTATATTTAATTTCTATTTTATTTCCCTTTTTTCTAAGTCTCACCTGTCGTGAAGCGACAGGTAATACTGATTTAATGAATTGGCCTTTTTCGTGATCGTCTAGTTTTAGTGGTAGGACCCCAAATTTGTTGTGTTATTGTAACCTCACAGGTACGTTTATAAAGTTTGGTATTACTTTGTTTCATTTATAAGATTTAATTTGCTTTAATTTAATTGGTATACCTGTAGTAATTATTATGACCCCTAACCTGCACTGCACTGATATCTGTTTTAAAAGAGTACTCAATATAAGATTTGACTTTACGTTTATTATTATTAATGTGCTTAGAATTCACTGTTGTACCTGAAAGTAGAAATAAGTCAAGGAAACTCAAATACCGTTTTCACACCTTTTATTTCTATACGGAGACAACTGTTTACAAGAAATAGATTACAACACTTACATGAACAAAACCTTGTTACATGTACGGTGGACAACGATCCACGAAAAATACATAGCTATTTAGCTAGTTGAACCTGCAATGAAACCAAACCTGGTTACATGCGCGGAAACTTCCGCTTCGTAGTTTAAATGACATATGTAGAACTGTACATATGGGTGCAAGAGAAACTTCCCTTGTATGTGGAACAGAGTGTCCCCTGTCACATGAACCGGCCAGAGGCCGACAACCATGCCTTGTTATTGAATTCGCGGGCTGGTGCTACCATAAAACAGTACCACAAATACAACTGACGCTGACCAACGAAGAATCCATGCATATGCGGAACCCCGACATATGACGAGCAACTGCCCGTTGTTGTTAGACAATTCTGTTATTTGTAATATCTATTGTCACTGTCCTTGATTTGTTACTTTTCTCATGAATGTTAGTAAAAACTGCGTTTTCGTACTTCTGGTAATGCAAGTGCTGGTGTGTGGTTCTGTGGTATAAGGAAGTCTTGTTACTTTTGTAGTTTTATAGTAAAGTAGAATAAACATATTTTGTTCACCATCTTGGTATAATTTATAACGAACAGGTTATGGACCCAGGTATCATGATGGAGGAAGAACGGTACAGATTACCATTGTTCGATAGAAATAATTTTTCAAGTTGGAAGTTAAGGTTGGAAGCCATTTTGGATCAGCATGATCTTAAAAAATTCGTGGAAAAGAATCTGGAAATGTTGGTAGGAGCTGAAACAGCAGGAGAAGCAAAGGAACAGTTGAAAAAGTCGGAGAAGAAATGTAAGTCAATAATAATTAGTTACATTGCTGATAGTCAATTAGAACACATTCAGGAAAAGAATAGGGCAAAGGAAATTTATGATACGTTAAAGTCAATCTTTGAAAGGAAAAGTATTGCAAACCAGCTGTACATAAGAAAGAAGTTATTATCGACATGATATGATGAACGGGATGACATGAATGCCTACTTGTTGAATTTTGATAAGTGCATAAGGCAGTTACGCGAATCTGGGGCGCATGTAGAGGAATTAGATATAGTTTGTCATTTACTACTTAGCCTACCAAAGTCCTATGATGCAGTTGTTGTTGCTATAGAAACAATGGAACAAGAAAATTTAAAGGTTGAATTTGTAAAGACTCGTTTATTAGATGAATACAACAAAAGAAAAAATATAACGGAAACTCATCGAAATGTAACCCCGACAGCATTTTCTACGTTTAAATTTAAATGTTATGGTTGTGGTAAGGTCGGTCATAAACGTTCGGAATGTAAGCAGAAAGCAAAGCCTTGGGAAAGAAATAAGATTAGAAACAGTGCAATCTCAAATTCAGCGAATGTTTGTGCAGACGATGACAATAACACGGGAATAAGTTTTATATCAGCTGAGGAAGTTTTAATTGATGATAAAATTTGTAATAATGAAAGTCTAATGAAGTGGTATCTTGACTCAGGTGCCACAGAACATATGGCAAATTGCGATAAATATTTTTATCATATGGAAGATCTGGCAACCCCGGTTCATATAGGCCTGTCCAAGACCCTAACCTACCACAATACAAGATGGCCGCTGGGGTATAAACAAAGCATTTGTGTACATGTGTGTTCAGTGCGTTTGTTAATTTGGAACAAAGTTATTGGTGTTTTTATCGTTGTTCATAAAATTTAAGTGTGGTTTAATAATATTTGAAACATAAATAAGTGATTTGGTATATTGAAAGCTTAAGAGAATGAGTAATTATTTCATAAAATTGGAAAATGAACATCCAGACGTGGCGACGCGATATACACAAAAACTATCATTAATAAATAATATGGACCCGTATTCCCTAAAAGACAGTCAATTAAATTATAGTGCTGCAGATTTTCCTCCAGTTAATAATATGGATATAGTTAGTTATTTAGTTTTAACAAGTTATTACACTAGTGAGCAGATGAAAGCCTTTAAAAGTTTACATGCCTACAAGTACTTTGAAGCGGGGTTTGTTAGTAAATGTGGTGTCATCAACAACTACATGGTAGTAGTTGCAAATGTAAGTTATAAATAATGCATTTAAGTATTCTGATTTAACATAGTTTCTTATTTTCTGTTATCAGGTAAAACATTCACAAAGAATGAATGACCCACCACTTCGTGTATGGATAATGTGCAAGATTGATGGGAGTATCGAAACTGCACATTGTACTTGTATGGCTGGTGCCGGAGAAGTGTGTAGCCATATTGGGGCTTTATTATACGCTTTGGAATATATTAACAGTTCGAAAACTAACACTTCTTGCACTGATGTGCGGTCATTGTGGAATGTACCAAGAGTGTCGAAGGTCCAGTGTGAACCCATAAAAAATATTAACTATGGAAAAACAATTTCATTTACGAAAATATTTAAAGATTCTGTACCACCAGTGGTGGGTGAGGAACTGACAATGCTTTTGAGACAAATCGAAGAAGCTGGTAGTCAGTCGGTTCTAATGAGAGTGGTTGAACCTTTTGCCAGTGCATTGGAAGTTAGAGAATCAGCAATTTCTAATCCATATACACAACTGTATAATGAAGAATATATAAATTTAACTTATGAACAGCTACTACAGTTGTCTTCGGAATATGTAAATATTCACTTGATGATAAGTTCCTCGATAAGGACATAATTTTTTTATTTATTTACTTTTACCTGAAATAAAGTGTCTGGAGCATACAACTGCATGTTTTTGTTTACTTTCGGGGAAATCTCTTTTTATATCGTTTAATCATTTCTGACGTCTTTTTGCGGATAATTCATTTAGGTTAGTTTTATGTTTAAAATGTAAAATAGCAGGAATGCGAAAAAATTTTACGTTCTCATCACGATTTCTTGTGCTACCACAATTCACCACACAACAAAAGGACGGCATAATTTAAACAAATATTCGTGTATTAACATAAAACTTACCTACATGGCATACGAATAACAACAATGTTTATACCCCAGCAGCCATTTTGAATTGAAACTGACAGTAATGTGACAGCGTTTTGGATAGGCCTATAGCTGTAGCAAAGAACGGCGATGACTTGACAGCAGTAAAGAAAGGTTATGTTAGACTTGTAAATAACAGCAAAATAATTCACGTAAAAAATGTTTTATTGTTCCAAACTTAAGATGTAATCTAATGTCTGTATGTAAGTTAGAAGAAAATGGATTTAAAGTAACATTTCAGAATGGACAAGCGGTAATAAGTAAAAATAACACAACACATGCTGTAGCTGTTCGAAAAGGAAAACTTTATGAACTTATTTTTAAATTTCAGTGTTCTGAATCTGCAAATTTAAATGTAGATGGAAATGAATTGATGATGTGGCACAGAAGGTTTGGTCATTTAAGTAAGAACTATTTGTTGGAACTATTTAATAAAGAAATGGTGGAAGGTGCACCGAGAAGAATCAATAAGGAAATAGGTTTCTATGAAGTATGTGCAAAGGCAAAGCAAACTGTCCTACCACACGCTAGGTATACTCAAGAAAGATCACGAAGGCCGTTGGAATTAATACATTCAGATGTCTGTGGGCCGATAACACCTGCGACTTATGATGAATATAAATACTTTGTGTCCTTTATTGATGATTATACCCACTTTGTGACAGTTTACTTGATGAAAAACAAAAGTGAAGTTTTTAATTTGTTTAAGAAGTACAAGGTAGCAGCAGAAGCTCATTTTGAAAGAAAAATAAGTAGAATGAGAGTGGATAATGGGGGTGAATATACATCGAAAGAATTTCAAAAATATTGTTCGTGGCAAGGAATACGCTTGGAATATACTATGCCATACAATCCTGAACAGAACGGTGTATCTGAGAGGTTTAATAGAACTCTTTTGGAAAAATCGAGAGCTATGATTATAGATGCAGGTTTACCAAAATATATATGGGGAGAAGCAGTTAGAGCAGCTGCATATATAAACAATTGTTGCCCGACTAGAGCTCTTCAGTTCAAAGGAAAAACACCGGCAGAAATGTGGTACAAGAGAAAACCTGATGTGAAAAAGTTAAAATTATTTGGTTGTTATGCTTTTCTACATATACCAGATGAAAAACGCACAAAATTAGATCCGAAAAGTTTGAAACTTATAATGATTGGATATTGTCCTAATGGTTATAGGTTATAGGATACAGGAAATAAATGTGTTGTAGTTGGTAGAAATGTAATTTTCGATGAAACATCAAGTTATAAAGACACGAGACAAGAAATTGTGGAAATTGAATATAGGAATGGAAATGATGTAGGAAAAGAAGGTATAGAAAATAAAAAAGGCTGAATCGATTGAAAGCAACGTGGAAAAGGAAAATTTGAACATAAATCAAGAACATGAATTAAATGTCAAGAAAAAGAGAAGTACAAAAGTTCCTGCAAAATATGACGATTATGAAATGAATTTTATAGCAGTTCTCTCAACAGGCTGTTTACCAACGGAGGTACTGGAAACATATGAAGAAGCAGTAAAGTTAGATAATGGATGGAAAGAAGCTATAGATAGAGAGTACAATTCGTTAAATGAAAACAACACTTGGGAATTGGTGAGTGCAAAACCAGATTTAAAAATTATCGACTCGAAATGGGTGTTTTGTGAAAAAATCGTGAATAATAAAAGAGTGAAAAAAGCAAATTTAGTAGCGCGTGGCTATCAACAAAGTGATTTAAGCGATGAGGTGTATGCTCCAGTAGCTAAGATGACAACGATTAGAATGATATTATGTTTACATGTGGAATTTGACCTCGTAGTATTGCAATCAGCATTTCTATATGGAACTTTGAACCAGTATACATGTATCAACCAAAGTGTTTAATTAGTGGATCACCGGAACTGATATGTAAAGTAAATAAGGCATTATATGGACTCAGGCAGTCACCTAAATGCTGGAATTCTCATTTTGACGATTTTATGTTAAGTTTAGGGTTTAATAAATCTAAGAAAGATCCTTGCTTGTATTTTAAAAGGGATATTTTTATATTAATCTATGTAGATGATGTTATTTTATTGGCAAAAAGTTTAGATGATTTAAATGATGTTAAATTTAATTTGATGAAAAATTTCAAAACGAAAGAATTTAATAACGATAGAAAAATTTTGTTTCTTGGTTTGGAAATATAAAAAATTAATAATGGTTTGTTAATAAGTCAGAAAGGTTTAATTAGGAAAATTTTGGAAAAATTTGATATGAGCGAATGTAAAACACAAAATGTACCTATGCAGCCAAAATTAGATTTAAGTTCTGGAAATTGTAATAATGATGAAAATTTACCGTATAAAGAGTTAATTGGATCGCTTATATATATTATGTTAGGCAGTAGGCCGGACTTATGCTTTGCAATTACATATTTTAGCCAATATCAAAATTGTTACTCAGTGGAACATTGGAATTGTTTGAAAAATGTTTTACGCTATCTTAAGTTAACAGAAAATTATGTACTAAAATATACAAAGAGTGAAAATAAGATACTTGAATTAAAATCATATGTTGATGCAGATTTTGCAAACTGTCCATTAGATAGAAAAAGCGTAACAGGATTTGTAATTAAAATAAATAATAATGTATTTAATTGGAAAACAAAAAAACAAAATGTAGTCGCATTATCTAGTTGTGAAGCGGAATATATTGCTTTATCATATTGTGTTGCTGAAGTTTTGTTTGTTGGTCAAATGTTAAATGAGATATTGTATATTAACTTGTATCCTATCTGTATTTATGAGGACAATAAATCATGTATCAGAGTGGAATCTACTTTGGAAACAAAAAGATCTAAACATATAGATGTTAAATTTCATTTTGTAAGAGACAGTAAAATTAAAATTGAGATGTCGATACAGGTCAGCAATTAGCCGACATGTTTACAAAAGCATTAAGTGCTAAGAAATTTGTTTACTTCAGAGAATTATTAAATGTTGTTTTAGTGTAACATGATTTACTGAACTTGTATTACTGAGTATATTAAGGAATATATTTGATTAGTTTTGTTATGGTGGAAGTGCAAAGTTCACAGAATTGCTCGGGGGTGTTGTTAGACAATTCTGTTATTTTTAATATCTATTTGTCACTGTCCTTGATTTGTTACTTTTCTCATGAATGTTAGTGAAAACTGCGTTTGCGTACTTCTGGTAATGCAAGTGCTGATGTGTGGTTCTGTGGTATAAGGAAGTCTTGTTACTTTTGTAATTTTATAGTAAAGTAGAATAAACATATTTTGTTCGCCATCTTGGTATCATTTATAACGAACAACACCCGTATTATTTTGAGCTGTCGAATGCAGGCCACCAATCAAGGTTTAAACCAACTTGAAACGAACTACTCCGTAGATTTGTTTATTTGGCCGACGCCGCTTGTGTTGTGGCACGCTTATGGGAGCGGTAGCCATAAATCATTAATCGGTGTATACTGGTTGACTGGACCCGGATCCCTGCCGAGAGACAAGGTCCGTGTCCAGACAACCGCATGTTTTTGTTGTCGGCGCCTCAGCGTCTCACCTGACAGCGGCACTCCGATCCCCATATGGGTAATGCACTCTGATGAAGTTACAGATATTGCAGATTCAACTGGACATTAATTTTTTTTGGTATATTATCTTATTTAGACCTGACTTGAAAAATGAAGGAAAAGTTCCAACTATTATCGGAATTAATATTGACTGTTCTAATTATTAGTAAACATGTAATGAGCAGTGCATTAGGTATAACAAAAAAAGGCCCTATCTATAAATCATGTGGTACCACCGGTCAGCTATTGTTAAAAAAACCGCAAAACCCAAGCATATAGAGTCGTACTTTGATTAGCGTTGCCATTTCACTCGGAACAAAGAAATTGAATTAATTTCATGATTTTTTTTACTTTACTCGAGTACGTAGCAAACGGCAACGCAGTATAATAATTATTTAGGTGCCATCCTTACCAATTCTGGTATACACGGAGAGTTCCATGGGACCCACTCCCCCCGGATTATGGAGTAACACCTGAGTTACTCGCCTCCATGTCGACGGCGGTGTCGGTGGCTAGCGCACGCTAATGCAGTGCGGCTCCCAATGCTAGTTATAGCTGCAAGACACGGCCACTCTATTATTTCTCGACTCCGCAGAACAAAAGCATAGGCTTGTGGCTGTCAGAGTCGACCTGGTGCACAGCTAGATTACAGAGAGTCGTACAAACTCTTCGTACCCGATTCTTTCGAACCAAAGCTAAACGCTTGGAGGTAGTCAGATGTGGGGCACGACTCTGCCACGTAGTACTGGACAATCTCAGAGCAACCGATTCGTTAGAACCAAAGCGTATCGCTTGGGGCTGTCACCCCGATCGTACGCTGCCTCGCGTATTTATATGATTTCCCGTGAGTGAATTCGTTATCCAAGCCTGCAAGATAGACGGAGATAGCAAAACGTTCCGTTTTGCTTCTCTCACGACATTAAATTTACGATGTATTTAGGTGAGAAGTGATATAATGACTCATGTTTACAGCATTTGCCTATTCCTAGTAAAACTCTTACAACCCTACGTGTTTACGTTGGTTTGTTTATGTTATCTTTTCTCGGCTGGAGAATGCTTTGAGATTTTGTATAGTTTTGTCAACGTTTTAAAATATTAAATGAATACTATGTGTTCTTTTACTTAGCTGAATAATTTAGACTCTATAGTTTGAATGCATACGTTTTCTGCCAAAATTATAAGAAAATAATTTAACCCTTTTCATGTAATAATGAATTTGTAATTTAATGATATAAATGCTTGGGGATAACTTAGTTTTATGTAAAAATTATAGGAAATTTATTCGCGATGAGGCAGCCCAGGTCTGGGATGCTTCATCCAACAGGTGTTAGAGCAGTGCGAATGCTGTAGGGTGGATAGATCTCTTTGTCACACACACACACACGAAATAGTTGTTGGAAAAGTTGCGCGTCGTGAATAAAAGTGTTTTATTTCTAATATTATTGCAATAATGGTTAAATATTGTTGTGCCTATGGATTATTTATTTTACCAAACACAATCGCATTTTCGTATGTGGCGGTTTCTATATATATAAGTTATAATATGTTAGACAAGGCAGCTACCCACTCCGCAGCATCTGCACTTCTCTAATAGAGGGACAGAGCGTTTCAGTCTTATGTAACGGCATCGGCATTCCAGTCTTCCCCTCTATTTCTGTGTGTCAGACAGGTACAGTATACTACCCGGCTTACTATCCTAATTTTCGCGTGGTTACTAACAACCGAAACATCCATCCCTACCACTCTAACAACGACTTACAACATGTTACCCAAGAAGTTACTCGCGAAAAAAATGGCAATAACATGCTTGAAGTTAGTTATGATTATGTTTTTATACCGCTTAGTATGACAACTTAGCGTTTACAATCTCAATTTCTTGTCAATTCAATTCCTAATATCAACCGGGCGTAGTACTAGTTACATCATGAAACCCACATCGGGCCCCCTTATTTTTAATGTTAATTAGTTCCTGTTCTGCATAATATAATATGTTATGTGACCTGATTGGCGATCATCATAAAATAAATTATAGATAAGAGATTTATATAAATACGAGCCGTTAATTAGATTAAAACAGTTCTACATCAACCTCTGTATTAGCAAGTAAGAATACTAAGTGTGCACCTACTATTCAATAAACTTGTTATCTTCAAATTGTTTTGGACCTTTTAATTACGTTCATAACTGGCGCAGTCGGTAGGATAAAGTGAGTCGGGCAATCAAAGTAATCAGGAGAATTTGTTGAAGAAAAATTTGTAGATTGGTGAAGATTCAGCCTTTTGGTATCAACCATCAAGACACCACAAGAAGACATCAAGTCAATAGTAAGTGTCCTTCCTTTTTTCTTTTCCTTTGTTAAGATTGGTGTGTTGGTGTGTAGAATTCCTTTGAATGCAAATCAAAGTATCTAATTAATTTTGAACGAATATCAGAATTAATTTTTATAAGTTTTTGACTGTATATCAGAAACTTATTTAGGCTAAGAATTTCAGAATATTTTATTTCATTATTCACAAAGTTGAATACAAACTTATTTAATTTTCACAAAGGTGAATACAAACTTTTATTTAATTTTTCCCAAGTTGAAAAACAATTACAAACAATTACTTTAATTTTTCACAAGTTGAAAAACAATTACAAACAATTACTTTAATTTTTCATAAGTTGAAAAACAATTACAATTTATATTTTAGAATTTAATTCAAATACTCTATTTATCATGATTTCTCCAAATCTAATTGCTCCAAGTGCAAATGCACCTAACTTTCAACTTTTTAAAATGTTTGTGGATGTCATACCCAGATTCGATGGCACTCCCTCCGTTTTAAACGATTTCATTTCTGCATGTGTTGAGCTAGTAGAGACGTACGCTACAGGAGAAAGTATATTATAAGATAAATTTGTTTTGAGAGCAATACGTAGAAAGCTATTTGGTCAAGCACAGATTAACATTTCATCTCGATTGGAATTAAATGACTGGACGGACATTAAGTCAGTTCTAATTAGTACTTTTGGTGACGCAAGAGATTTGCCCACTTTGCAAACTGAACTAATACATTTACATATTGATCCTAGAAAAGAATCATTAACTTCATTCGGTAACAAAATATTAGGCTATCAATCACTCTTAATTTCTAAGTTACGTCAATCTGCTGAACCTTTTACAGTAAAGGAAGCAATGAGTCAAGTATATCAGAGATTAAGTCTCGATACCTATGTTAGAAATTTACCTTTGAATTTCAAACAAATGGTACGAACAAAAGAGATAGATAATCTTTTAGACGCTATATCCTTTGTTTCCCGAGAAGAACAATTTTCTACTTACAATAAAACAGTCAACTCAACTTCTCATGGTTCAATAAATAAATCACCACAAATTCGCAATACACACGCACCATTTCAATCACACACACCATTTCAATCACACACCGTTTCAATCACACACACCATTTCAATCACGTACACCCTTTCAATCACGAACACCCTTCCAACCAAATTATTTCCAACATTACAACAACCAAGCAAGACAAAATTCTCCCATGACTAGACCACTAAACCCATTCAGACAACAAATCGTCTACCCTCGAAATACAACACGCCCTACACCTATGGAAACATCCACTATAAACAGAACTGTACAACAACAGTTCAGAAATCCATCTCGTCCTACACCTATGAAGACATCATCTATTAACAGAACCGCAGGACAACCTTTTAGAACATTTCCACGAAGAACCGAAGAAATGCACCACACTCAAGCAGACATAACACCACAATATTATACGATCGACCCTACTACAAATCAACCCCTACCAAGTAGACTCGACGAAACATTTGACAATTTCGCACGACAAGACCTACAAGAATCCTTTCCACCACAAGAAGAAGAAGAAGATTGGGATGCAGAAATAGCGGAAGAACTCGCAAGATTAGAACTCGAACGACAAGAACGAGAAAATTTTTCGGAACAGCCTCCGGACAATCATCCGGTATAGATGTGTATGAACAATCACCCGGTATAGATGCGTATAACACAGACTACAACACAATCGAATGTAACACAATCTTTACAACAAACTCGCTACCTTATATACAATTACAACACCCACCTATTAAACTTTTACTAGACACAGGCAGTTCAAAAACTATTTTAAAACCTTCACTTATAAAAACATTCTGCCCACAATATATCCGTCATGACCCAGTAAGAATCAAAACCGGCACAGGAGAAATTATAATTAATGAACAAGCACAAATACCTTCATTTCCCGATTTTAATTCACAACTTAATTTTAATGTCATTTTATACGACTTTCATGAATATTTTGATGGTGCCTTAGGCCTCGAAGATATTCAGAAATTAAAATTAACAATCGTTTGAAAATAACTTATTATTTAACGATCAATGTCACATTCCAATTAAATTTAAAAAACCTTTAATAATAGTTCCGGGTAATGAAATACATAAAGTGAAAACAGCAATTAATCTCCCGGATAATACTGAATTATTTATTCACGAAATTTCAGATAAATATTTTTCATTCCAGAAATGATCAGTTCAGTAAAAAATAATATGTTAACTTTCGAATTACATAATTACAGTTCATACCCAATTTCTTTTGATCCAAGTCAGTTAAGATTTTCAGATTTAGCAAATTACAACACATATAAATACTCGGTAACAACACCTGACGAAACTATTGTCAAATCACAATTAGATTCTCTTTTACGGACAGAGCATTTAAATAAAGAAGAAAAAACACAATTATTTAAACTTTGTAAAAATTACACTGACATCTTTCAAAAACCAGACGACCATCTGACTTTCACAAATGCAGTTAAACATAAAATTAAAACAAAAGACAACTCACCCATTTACACAAAAAACTACCGTTACCCGTACATTCTTAAAGAGGAAGTCCAACGACAAATTCACGACATGTTGACTAATAACATTATTCGTCCTTCACATAGTCCCTTTTCCTCACCCATTTGGATTGTTCCAAAAAAATTGGATGCCAGTGGCAAACGAAAATGGCGATTAGTAGTTGATTATCGCAAAGTCAACGAGCAAACGATTGACGATCGCTACCCAATTCCAAACATCACGGAAATCTTAGATAAACTGGGAAGATGTTCCTATTTTTCCACAATCGATTTGGCATCGGGCTTTCACCAAATTGAAATGCACCCGGACTCAATCGAGAAAACAGCCTTTTCAGTTGACAACGGTCATTACGAATTTATTCGAATGCCCTTTGGATTAAAAAACGCCCCAGCTACATTCCAGCGATGTATGGACAATGTCCTCAAAGAATTACAAAATAAAATTTGCTTAATATATATGGATGATATCATTGTTTTTTCAAACGGCTTGCAAGAACACATGCAAAATCTACAATTGGTCTTTGAAACTTTTCGCACAAACAAATTAAAAATTCAGTTGGATAAATCCGAATTTTTACGAAAAGAAGTTGCTTTTCTTGGTCACATCGTCACTAGTAATGGAATAAAACCCAACCCTGACAAAATTAAAACGATTCAAAATTATCCCATCCCTAAAACAACTAAAGAAATAAAAGCATTTTTAGGAATTTTAGGTTATTATCGTAAATTCATTAACAACTTTGCAAAAATAACAAAACCAATGACACAATGTTTAAAGAAAAACGCAAAAATAGCACTAACTAAAGATTATATAGATTGCTTTCAAAATTGTAAAAATTTATTAATGAACAGCCCCATTTTATGTTATCCAGATTTTTCTAAATCTTTTGAAGTTAGACAGATGCGTCAAATTACGCAATCGGATCAGTACTCTCACAAAATGGTAAGCCTATTTGTTATGCCTCTCGGACTTTAAATCAAGCCGAAATAAACTACTCCACCATCGAGAAAGATTGCTTTCAATTGTCTGGGCATGTAAACAATTTCGACCATACCTCTACGGAACTAAATTTGTCATTTACACAGACCATAAACCTCTACAATGGCTATTCTCACTAAAAGAACCTAATTCTAAACTAGTGAGATGGAAATTAAAACTAGAAGAATTTGATTATGAAGTACGCTACAAACAAGGTTCGCAAAACAAGGTTGCTGATGCTTTAAGTAGAATTAAAATTGAAAACGATAACATTAAGATGGAAGATTGCAACATTAACGAAGTTGATGATAATTTGAGCACACAAGTTCAAATTGACGATGACTTAGATCAGTTAATAGACGAAATCCTCAACGAAAATACCACCAACACTATTGATCAAATTGTACACGACATTGAAAATGAAGACACTCAAACACAACACACAGCTCACGAAGACACTATTTTCACTCTACCATACACTGAACAACCACTTAATTCCTACAAAAACCAAATATTAATAACAGAATCTAACACTACACCAAGTGAAATATGCGATTCACACACAATTTTCAATAACATTCGCCACCGTATAACTTTACGATCACAACTTGACGACGACGGTGTCCTTAAATTTTTAAAATAATTTATCTCTATTGATGGAAATACTTGCATAAAATTTTCAACACCTTCTCTAGTACGCAAGATCACTCGGATCTTACGAACTTCTTTACTTTACCATCGTACCAATAAAATAGTCATTTCAAATCGATTAGCAGAAGATATCACAAATGAAAATGAACAAAACGAGATAATTAAATACCATCACCAAGGTAAAACTTGTCACAGAGGAATAAAAGAAACTACTAAATCTATTCAAAAAACAAATTATTGGCCTAACATCCAAAAAGATGTAACCAATTTCGTCAACACATGTAACACATGTTTAACATCTAAATATGATAGAAAACCACAAAAAATCAAGTTCCAAATTACACAAACACCATCTAAACCATTTGAAAATATTCATATTGACACCTTTTTCATTAATCAAGAAGCATTTTTAACCATCTTAGACCCTTTTTCAAAATTTGGACAAGCATATTATCTTGAACACAAAAACGGAACATGTATAATGGAGAATTTGCTTCAATTCTTTTCACACATGGGAATCCCTACTCAAATAACATCTGACAATGGTACTGAATTTAATAACCAATTAATCAAAGATTTTTGTCATCTTCATAACATTACCATGCACTTTACGACACCATATCACTCTAACTCTAATTCTCCCGTTGAACGCTTTCATTCAACTTTAGCTGATTCAGTTCGATGTTTACGAACAGAACATCAAAAACCTATCAAATATCTAATGACACTCGCGGTAATGCTCTATAACAACTCCATTCATTCCGTAACAAATATGACACCATTTGAAATCATTCATAGACCACGAACAAGTCCTTATGACTTGACTCCGCAAATGATAATCTCACAATATGTTGAGGAACATCAGAAAAATATGCAAAAATTACATAGCATTACAAAGGACAAAATTCAAACAAACAAAGACAATGTTATCACTTACAGAAACACCACCCTTGACAACCCCGAACCAATTCAACCCGATCAACCTGTCTACATCCGTACTGGAAATAGACTAGCAAAACATTTACCTAGATTTAAAAAAGCACAAGCTATTTCAGACAATGACATAACACTAACAACCACTTCGGGTACAATTCACAAAAACAAAATTCAAAAACAACGTAAAATACACATTAACACTGACACTTTGTTACAGGATACAAATACTGACACTGCCAACAACAATGACAACACTATTAGTGCCAGTCCTAATCCTAATATTCCTTCAAATATTCCTTCAACTAGTCAAGATCGTCACGAGCGATATAACCTTCGACCCCGTAACACACCCCACAATATTCGTTACACAGGGAACAAACGTACATATAATTAGTCATTATCACACATTCATTCACAAATTAGATTTAACACCACTAGTCAACACATTTTATGACACAATAATCATGCTCAATGACACTTATCATATCGACAAATTGCAGAATAACGGAAAAATAGACAGAAAAATTGATATGTCCCTGTTCAATCAAGCGGAAAATTTGGAACATATAATTACCGAGGAATACAAAAAATTAATTCCCAGACGTTTCTCTGAACAACAGACTAAACGAGTCAAACGAGGATTATTTAATTTTGTAGGCACCGTGGAAAAATCTCTTTTCGGTACAGCAACGGAAGATGATACTAGTACTTTTGAAACAAAACTAAATGTGCTTCTCACAAATGAGAAAACATTAACTCACGAATTAAACTTACGTACCTCTTTGCTATCTTCATTTGCTAATAAAACAAATAAATTAATGACCAGAATTTTAGATAATTACAGACAATTAAAAGAAAATTTACAACATTTACACAATACTCTAGATACTAATTTTCAAAGACAAGTCATAATTAATCAATTTGAATTAATTCTATACTATTTTCAACAAATACAGCAAACTATCACTTTCCTACGATTAGACACAATAAGTCCATTTCTCTTGAATACAATGGATATCACTACAATTTTACATAATTTACGATTACTATATCCTAAAACAAATATTTTGAAATTCAAACATGCCTATTCATTTTATTCAGTAGTCAAATCCTACTTTTCACAGGAAGAAAATATCATTTATCTTGCAATATCAGTACCAATCTTAGCATCACAAACATCCTTATCTATCCTACAAGTTATCCCTGTTCCAATTAAAAATTACACCATTATTCCACCCAAACAATTCCTAACTATTGACACTCAAGACAATTACCAATGGTCCAACAAATTACCAACAGCAGTGGAAGATTCCTACTACTTAGAAGACCATCTACAAAATTCCAAGGATTGCTTCGTCGAACTCCTGAGACGCCGACCAGCAGATGCCTACTGTCACCTGTCACAAATTCACTTAAAAACCCCACATGTCGAACAACTTTCCACAACGGAGTACGCTATTATCATTGATGCAGTAACCACAATCGAGTATACCTGTCATCCAAAAACTTTTATGTACAGGACATTATACCAAAACACAAGAGTGGCATTGACACCACATTGTGAATTTTTCGTAAACAATCAATCATATCTATATGAAACACCAGTCTCTTCAAAAACTACTTTTCTTTTACCAAATATTTCATTAGACACTGTCCCTCTTTTGGATATTTCTATCCCATCACTGCAAGATCTTCATTTGACAAATTCACAAATTAACACTCTTCACCAAATAAATATCAAGGACCTGCCAGCACACCTATCAGTCAATCACACATGGATAATTTTAGCAATTCTATTAGTGCTAATTCTTGTCATTATCAAATGAATATATCAACGAAAACCACTACAGCGTTTTACTGTACGCTTCAAGAACTCTCACCATCACCCGCAGGCTACAATTGTCCCTTCCGAAGATTCCAATGGATCAACCCTTACAACTATACCTCCAGGTGGTTCCCAACTCATTGGCACCCACCTTCCGTTCTAAGAGGGGAGGAGTTACATCATGAAACCCACATCGGGCCCCCTTATTTTTAATGTTAATTAGTTCTTGTTCTGCATAATATAATATGTTATGTGACCTGATTGGCGATCATCATAAAATAAATTATAGATAAGAGATTTATATAAATACGAGCCGTTAATTAGATTAAAACAGTTCTACATCAACCTCTGTATTAGCAAGTAAGAATACTAAGTGTGCACCTACTATTCAATAAACTTGTTATCTTCAAATTGTTTTGGACCTTTTAATTACGTTCATAACTTACTAAAAGTCAATTGAATTGAATTGATTTTGTAGATATCAATCTCAATGTCAATTTCTTTATCAATATGGCGTGATCCCACAGCAGGCAGTGTTGTTAAGACCATAGATTTAATAGGTAAAGATTCAGCTATAGAGTTTGACAGTGTTGGCGATATGCCTCATATTAGATACGACGTATTTTTTTACATCTATCTTCTTCTACCATATTGATTTTTAAATAATGTTTTCTCTCTCTAGGCCTCAGTATTGTAGGCCCAATAGGAATGGCAACTCATGACATTTATTTAAATAAAAGCGGATAAATAAATAGGGCGGGTCTTGAAACATTGATGTTTTAAAATTAATGTTATCATTAATTTATTTAAATAGTTCTAAATATTGCAATATAAACTAATTAATTTAAATTATATTTACACATGGCAACTGTTAATTGTAGATAAAAATACATAGCGCCATCTATACATCTATTATGTTACAAATGCAGTTCTCTTTAGTAAATAAAAGCAGCGTGCAAAAAAATAGTACGATGTTAACCTTCAACAGGTGTGTTTCATTTTGTCGGTCTCCAACTGTTATCTTAAAATTCACAGTTTTGTTTATAAAATAATAACAGGTTATGGGTCCAGGACGTGTAGATTCCTGATGGACAATACGTGCCGTGAGTTTGAAGTCGGAATTGGTCTAGTGTGTTGAAATAGTTGAAAGTTTGTACTCGCGTCTGTCGATGAAAAATGGCGATTAATTACCTTACCAGTGTACCAAGGTTTGCTAGGACGCGAAAATTTCACGGAATGGTGTTTTGCAGTCGAAAAGGTGTTTGTTTTGGAAGGACTTACTAAATGCTTTGAAGGTACAGAGACTGATACGACTATGTCAGCTAAAGCAAAGGCAAAGTTAATTTTAACATTAGATCCATCCATTTTTGTACATATCGTCGGCTTGAAGTATTAATCTGCCAAGTCCACTTTTTAGGTAAAATGAGGTTAATTCTTTACAACAGCCACTTCTGGATTTTCGTGTTTTTTTTTTGTACACACGTGTAAAGTGTCTCTATAGAAGACATTTGCTGCAAAGCAAATGTTGCGCAAATGTATACTTACCCAAGAAGCATACGGGACCGTGGAGCGAATAGGGGTGCTGGGTGGATAAGAAACGAGGGGAAAGATAGTCGCGATGAAGAGTAGGATACGTTAGTCGCATCCGACCAAAAGTCGCATGAGACTAAAAGTCGTATCCGACGGGAAGTTGCATCGGACGTAAAGTCGCATCCGACTTAAATGCGCATCCAACCAAAAATCGCATCCAACTAAAATTCGCAACAGTTGAAATTCCATTGAGTCAAAAAGTGGCAATCGGCAAACTCTAGTCGCATCCGACCAAAAGTCGCATCAGACGAAAGGTCACATGAGACGAAAAATCGCATCCCACGGAAAGTGGTATGCGAAAGTCGCACCCGAGGTAAAATCGCATCCGACAAAAAGTCGCATTCGACGGTTGATCGGTTTCGACGAATAGTGGAAGGAAAGTGGAATCCGACGAAAAGTCGTACCCGACAAAAAGTCGCACGCAACAAAAAGTCATCCGTATATAATTCTCACCAAAGCAATATTGTAAAATGCCAAAAGTCGCATACGACAAAAACGTAAATACGTGAAACGAATAAAACTAATTAAAGGGCAAGGGAAAGATGTTGAGAATTTGGTTTTTTCGTAATATGTTATGGGGCAAGGGAAAAAAGTGATTTTGCCGCGTTATCATTCACATAATAGACAAATGTAAGACTTGAATAGAATAAATGAAAGGGCAATAGAAAGATATTTGCAATATTGCATTTTCGTACTCTGTTCTGGGAGCAAGGGTAATAAATGGTTGTGTTGTGTTGTCTTCATTGACATATTTGTATGTAAAGTGTGGGTTGCGAATATATGTACAGAAAGTAATAATGAATGGCATACGTGAACGTTTTTTTTCAACAAGATGGGAGGGCAAGTGGAATAAGTTGAATTGGGCAAGGGAAATAAGTGTATTGTTACAGTGAATGTTTCATAGGACATTCGTTGTGATATTAATTACACATAATTTTGTGTAAAATTTTTTATTGCACAATTCATGGGAAATAGAAATAAATTGAAACAGAGTTTGGTGGAATTTACGATAACCGTCAAATGGCGAGTTTGAAACAATGACCATCAGACGATGGCAACATCGAAATACTTATTTGAGCTACATACGAATAAATAAACATATACGTAAGTGTTGTCAAATTGTGATAACTATGTAAATGAACGTTGTCACATTATCCTAAATAATATTAATTTGTTGGTACTTACAAGATGTTTTGTGTATGGTCTAATGTGCTGGAGGGGTGTACAGTTGGCCGGCCATTTTCCAAAAGACGTGTAAACGTTCCCTGTGATCTGGATGGCGCATTACAAAAAGACATTCAGAGGGGTACCCTTCGTAATGGCGTTTTCTTCTACCAAATCGTGGCACTAATTTCCGCACCTCAACCCACAATCTCTCAATATTTTGAGTATATGTGCCCGTGTCGGGATCCACAAAATTCACATTTTTGATGACATGGTAGAACCCCGTGTCGATTAAAAAACGTCACTAATTTAACATCCGACGTAAGTACTTCGTACCTGTGTGGTTGAGTTACCCATCAGGCGCGTCTCCGGGTGGCGGATAGGAGAGCGGCCAGTTACTGGCCCTAGGCTGGCTCTGGTTAGTGATGGCCATAGGGAGGTCTGCGGCTTAACACCCGTATGGCACCGAACGAAAACCATCGCCGCGGACCAACTCTTGACTCACACCGTAAACAGCTTGTGGGGTGCAACGACTCCGGCAATGGGCTCCCAAACCCGAGCCGGATAGTACCAACAAGGTGCACGGGGGACTTGGCTTAATCGCCCGGACTGCGTGGATGAGGTACCACTATAAAAACCTTCCAAATCCTAAGGTATTGTGCGCGCCGAAGGGATGCATGGCTGAGGGGAAGCTTAGTCACTAGCGACAACACTCGGGGCACAGGCGAACCCCGTTTTATATAGCCTTCCGTGTCCACCGGGGCTCTGGGCACGGTGACCAAATACTTCCCCATTACTCGTGGGATCATTTATGAACCAAGCAAATATAAAAAACATACCTTCGGAAGGAGGTCCTGCAAAGGAGGATCCACCAAAGAGACTCTCTGGGGCAGCCAGAAGGAAGCTCCGGAAGAATAAACAAAGAGAAACTGGGGGGAAAACAGGACCTAGGCCTAAACAGCCAGGGGGTGTTAGTACTCCCAGCACAGATCAACCGGGAACGAGCAAACAACCTCAGGGGGGTGACCCAAAGTCGGGCGTTAAACGCGGCCGATCCGAAGGAAGCACCCCTGAGGGACTAAAAGGGAAGCCAAGGAAGAGGGGCAAGGTCAACAAAGACCAGGGAACCTCCTACGCGGCAGCCCTTACTGACATCAAAGTAGCCATAATACCACATGGCTACCCCGAGACGTCCTTGAGTGGAGATCAGGCGGATCTCGTGAAGAACGCCTTGATTGAAGCAATAGATGACGTCGTCGAGGGGCAACAACCCCCGAGATTTTCGGGGGTAAACCTACGAGGGGGCTTTCTTCTTGCCTCCTGTGCTGACCAGGCGACCAAGGACTGGCTGGCGCAGGTGGTGGAGAAGTGCGTACCTTGGGAGGGTGCGAAACTTAGCGTCTGTGACGCCAAGGATGTACCCAAACCCATCAGGGCAATGGTGTGGATTCCGGGGCCGGCACAGGAACCGGAAAAAAACATTCAAGCGCCTGAGGGTACAAAATCCAGGGCTCCATACGGAGACCTGGACAGTCGTCGATAGAAAGCCCGATCCAAAGGGACAGCAATTAATTCTTCTGATGGATGAAACATCTTGGAAGAAGGTAGAGGCACTCCATTGCAAACCCTACTTCAACTTGACCAGGATCCTTTTTAAGGCCTTGGGCAAAAAGAAGGAAGGGGAGCAAATGGAGGTTGACGACCCGAGGCCGCAAGAAGAACTTGGGGCGGAACCAGCGAAAGAGGAGGACCAGCTGCAACTCCCAACAGCGCAGGAACATTCAACTCAATAATGCAGGTAAATATACATCACTGTAAAGCAGCTTCGGCAGCATTGCAGCGATACATATTGAAATACAATATAGACATAGTACTGATACAAGAACCTTGGGTTTACAGGGGGGAAGATCAGAGGATTGAAGGTGGGACCAGACTGGGAACTAATCAGCCCAGGAGGGGACCACCCAAGAGCTTGCATTATAGCAAAGAAAAATAGTAATCTACTACCAATGTGGGGACTCTGTACGAGAGACCTAATGGTGGCACGAACTAATGTCGAAATGGAAGGGTTAATGAAAGAGCTGGTAATAGGATCTGCATACCTTCCTTACGACCAAGCAGGCCTGCCTCCAACGCAGGAAGTCAAGGAACTGGTACAACAATGCGAGGCCAGTAATGTACAACTCATTCTATGCTGCGACGCCAACGCACACCACATTATGTGGGGGAGCACAGGAAACAACATAAGAGGTGAGTCACTCCTAGAATTTATAATTAGCAATAAACTAGAGGTAGCAAATCGCGGAAATGAACCGACCTTTGTAACAGAAACAAGGAGGGAGGTAATTGATATTACTATCGTAACACAATGCGCGGGACGAGTGATTAACGAGTGGAACGTGTCCCAGGAACCATCACTTTCGGACCACAGGTACGTAAGATTTAAGTTAGAAACACCGCCTGAAGGAGTTAAGATGAGCAGAAACCCAAGAACCTGCGACTGGGAGCTCTTCAACGAAATCCTAGAGCAGGGGTTGAAGGACTGCCCATCGAAACCTAATACACCGGCGGAAGTAGAATTGCTGAACGACTTCATAACATCAGCAATAAAATCAGCCTTTGAAGAAAGCTGCCCCCTGAAAGAGAGAAGAACAAAACGTGAGACCCCTTGGTGGAATCACGAACTCTCATCCAGGAGGACAGAAGTTCGAAGGCTATTTAACCAGGCGAAAAGAACTGGAAGATGGGAGGCATACAAAGCCGCCAATCTGAAATACGTATATGCCATAAGAGATGCTAAAACAAAAACATGGAGGAAGCAATGCGAGGAGATCGAAAGTACTCCAGAAGCAGCTAGACTCCAGAAGATCCTGCAGAGAGACAATCAAGGTAAGATTGGATCCCTGCAGAAACAACAGGGAGGCTACACAAACACTGAGAAGGAGACTCTAGATTTACTTCTAGAGACACACTTCCCGGGCAGTGTGGCCATTCCACAACAAAACAACGGTCCAACAGAAGACATACCAATGAGAAGGGCGTCAAAGGAGGACTGGAAACTAGCCAAAGAAGTTATAAATATAACAAGGCTTGAATGGGCGATTAACACTTTCGAACCATACAAGTCACCAGGAGTGGATGGAATATTTCCAGCACTACTTAAACAAGGAATGAAAAAATTAGCAACACCCTTGTGCACACTATTCAGGGCTAGCCTAGCACTCGGATATGTGCCAACTGGTTGGCGGAAGGTGAACGTGGTATTCATACCAAAACCAGGGCGTGATACCTATGCCCAGGCGAAATCCTTCCGGCCAATCAGCCTTACATCATTTCTCCTCAAAACCTTGGAGAAACTGGTTGATAGACATATAAGGGACGATGTGATGGGCCAAAAACCCTTACATCGAAACCAATATGCCTACCAAGCAGGGAAATCGTGTGAGCTAGCGATACACGAGCTTACTCACAGAATAGAAAAGGCACTAGACAGCAAAGAAACTGCCATAGGAGCCTTCTTAGATATAGAGGGATCATTTGACAATACCTCATTCAACTCAATAAGCGAGGCAGTGAAGAGGCGCGGAGTCGGTCTTTCAATAACAAGATGGATCGACTCAGCACTCAGAACAAGAAAAATCCAATCCACGCTGGGAAACATGTCGGAGGAGGTGTCCGTAACTAGAGGATGCCCGCAAGGAGGGGTTCTATCACCCCTCCTGTGGTGCCTGGTTATGGATGAGCTCCTAGCACAATTGGAACAGCGAGGAATATATGCGCAAGGATATGCAGACGACGTCACAATCCTAGCAGTGGGAAAATTTGAGAGCGTTGCCTCAGAAATGATGCAAAGAGCTCTCAATACGGTAGATCGATGGTGCACACAGGAAGGGCTTTCTGTTAATCCAGGAAAGACCACGGTGGTGACTTTCACAAGGAAAAGAAAACTTCAAAACCTGAGGAAACTACATCTTCGGGGAAAAGAACTACAGGTGAGCAATGAAGTCAAATATTTGGGACTAACCTTAGATACCAAGCTTGACTTCAAAGCTCACATAGACAAAGTGACAATCAAAGCCACGCGAGCCTTATGGACCTGCAGAAGCATGGTGGGCAAGAGTTGGGGACTTCAACCAAAAATGGTGCACTGGTTGTACCAAAGGGTCGTCGTACCAATAATAACCTACGCCTCCCTGATCTGGTGGCACAAGGCCGGAAAAGGAGAGGCGATGAGAAAACTAGGCAAGTTGCAAAGACTTGCATGTCTAGGAATCACGGGAGCAATGTCAACAACGTCGACCGCAGCCTTGGAAACACTGCTAGGCCTACCTCCACTACACCTAGTGGTGGAGAATGAGGCACTAATGGCAGCATACAGGCTGAAAACAACTGGATATGGGACCATCTCAAGGAAAGGATACCATACTGAAGTATTCCAATATGTAGGAAAAAATCGGCTACTCGATATGCAGTCAGACAGAATCAGCACAACCTACAACTTCACAAAAACTTTCAGGGTAAAAATACCTGAAAGGGATGGAGAAGGAGGTAGGATGCAGAGACAACAAAATGACACCATCTGGTATACTGACGGATCAAAAACGTCAAGCAGTACCGGAGCAGGAGTTGCGGGAGAACAACCAGGGACAGACATCAGCCTGAACCTCGGAAGTATCGCAACAGTGTTCCAAGCCGAAATCACAGCAATAGACGTCTGTGCACAAGAAATGATACGGAGGGCATACAAAAATAAGAGAATCCGCATCATCACTGACAGCCAAGCAGCCCTCAGAGCTCTGGAAGCAGTAGAAATACGATCTAAAACAGTAAAAGACTGCCTGGAGTCCCTGGAGAAACTTACGGAACACAACAGTTTACAACTGGAGTGGACACGAGGACACCAGGGAAATACGGGAAACGAAAAAGCAGACATGCTAGCCAGAAAAGGCGCTAAATCAATTCTAACAGGTCCCGAACCGACCTGCGGGGTATCTTATAGCACCGCAAAAGGATCGGTAAAGGAACTATTAAGACAGAAACACTACTCGCACTGGATAGAGATACCGGGAATGAGGCAGTCACGCTTGTTCATCGGAGAAATATCTAGAGCAAAGACCAACGAAATGCTAAAGCTGAGCAGAAAACAGCTGAGGTGTGCAGTGGGAATATTAACAGGACACTGTACACTAAACAAACACCTAACCAACATAAGGGTGAAAGACAATCCATATTGCAGGATGTGTGGTGAAGAGGAAGAAACTCCCCACCACATCTTATGTGAATGTCCAGCCCTAACGGCAATGAGACTAACACACTTCGAGGGACCACTTTTAACCCCGGAAGAGATAGCCAGAGCTCCCATAAACTGTATACTCGCCTTCTGGAATAGAACGGGTCTTATGGAGTAATGAGACTATGGGGTACAATAAGCTTAAGCTTCAGTACAGCGGGTAGTTTAAACCGCAACCCGTAAGGAAAAAAAAAAAAAAAAAAGTACTTCGTAAAAACGTCTAGTTGTCAATTGGCATTGTTCACATTTATTAAATTCACAATTTAACTTTTCACTGTTTGTCGAAGTTGACGTTGAAGGAACCGAAAACATTTTATTCAACAGAAGAACAGAACTGCGGACAAAGATATTGGAAAAAATGCAGGTTCAGCTACTTGAAAACGTCTGTTTAGATAAGCTGACAAATCACAGAAGAGCTGTTTGTTTATGTTATTTCCAATTTGAAATAGGAATCCAGTTTAAATGAAATTGTTTTGTCAAAATGTGTGTAAAATGTAAATGTACTGTTCACCCAATTTCCTTGGGAATCCAACGTGCAATTCGTTTGATATCAACAGGTGAAACACGATCTATTTTTTGCACAGTTGTCAGATGTACGACTATTACAACAAAACGAATAGTCTGTATCTTGGCCCGTTTTCTTTGAAACTAAAGTTGTATTGTTGGTTGCATGCTAGAAGGTACCGTTTTCACTATAACTTTTCATTCGACAAGCATCTCACAATGTTGCCAGTGTAATTTCCTTGTATTGCAGTGAATTCGTGTGCACAATGGTTTCTCGAAGTGTTGTCGAATCTTGGAATTTTGTTTGTGACATTCCAAATGTGGCACCTATTAGATTAAATAGATTGATCAGTTCAAAAGTTCTGTTTTCGCAGTTGAAGTATAACGATCGTTGTTTTATTGCCGCATTCTATTTTTAAAATGGCGTTTCACCAGATGTCCTGAGATCTTTTGTGTGGATGAACAGAAATTGCAACGTACAGAAATGTCGTAAAATGTTGGATTTATGTACCTACTGGTCCCTACAAAACGAAGAGAGACAACAGACGTAGTAGGTATAATGCTTACGATGTAATTGTGGGTCGCATTTGCGATTTAAACGGACGTATTGTCAGTGATTTTATTAACAGAAGAACATACAGTGGCAGACATTAACTGTTTTTTTGTGGTTAGTAACAATTTTGTTGTATGCCGTGCGAAGGATAGGTACGTACATTTCATACATATGGCAACACGTAGATGTTAATAGTTACTTTGTACCTACGTTGTCATATAAAGCAGAATTAGAATCTACGTGTGTAAGTTAAACACGCCGTATGAGGGTTATCGTAAATTCCACCAAACGCATTGGAAATTTTGTTTTTTTTTTGGCCGTCCCCGTCATAAGCGCAACATATGATTATGTGGGATGTGTTCCTGACATGACGGAGCATCATACTGTGTGTTTGTTTTTTTCGTCAGGCAGAAGTGGCTGTTGTAAAGAACGACTAAAATGAGATTTTAGCATCTTCATACGGATTTTAATTTCTCTTTTGATTCGTTAAACAGTCAAGTGTTTGTATTTACTAGAACCTAAAATATTGCATGATGCGAATATCAGCTAAATCCAGTCGACTAATTTTTACCGCGAAACACAGTCAAGTCCACGACACCACCGTGCATTTATATTAACGAGCGTGTCGAGACAGGGCTGTAGTTATACACTGTGTTAAATTTTGTTAGTTTTTACCAGTTTTTTGCAATTGTTTAAGTGATTTAATAAAGGTAAGTGTACTATTTAGAAACTAATAACATTATTTTTGTTAAGTTTGAATGTGAATTAGGCCTATTATTTGATGTTAAATTCTGTTTATTTCGATAAAGGGACTTGGCAGTTTTTCCGGCATATTATTTTTATTTAACTGTGGAATATAGCAGCTTTACATTAACTAGTTAAAAAAATAATGCAATAATTTGTCCTTACATTTTGCTATTTTAAATAGGTACTTGCAAATTCTTCAGCACCAAGCCCTCCTTCACATTTGTTCCACACAAAACAATAAGCATCAGAACTTATTAAATTGTAGAAACAAAGATTGTGTACTTGAAGCTTTGTTTTGTAGTACAGTGTGGAAACTTTTGAATTAGGGGCCATCAAAACAGCTTATAAATCGGTCGTGAAAACATATTTTCCTCCCCTTTTATTTTTGTTCTTCTCGTCCCTTGCTTCTTTTTTATTCTGTATGTGTTCACTAAATTTGTCTTCTGAAACTTGCCCAACCCTGTAGCAAGCACATATTTCACATTCACCCTTTTTTTGGACCAAAGAGCGCGAAGTTGTTTTCTTGAAAGTATTGGAGAATGATGCCATTGAAAGGGGCTCTTGTTTCTTTAATTTACACCAGTCTTTGACATAGAATTCGTAAATACTTTGCAAAGAATTCTATTCAACCACAAGATATTTTTTTTGCAGATGTTGCCCTACAATAATGCAACTCCATAACAGGTAAAGACTCTAAAAAATTCAATAGACATTCACGGCGATCTTTGAAAGGTTGTATTTTACTAGATGATTGCCGTAATATACTTGGAGCACGTGTCCCAAAAGATTTTTTTCCAATGGAGAACTGTCCACCGTCCGATACTAACAGTATTAAGAAACATGGTCCTGCATACCCTATAATTCTCTTCTCCTACTCGCAAAAAATATTGTAAGGATTGCCCTCTTTTTGTTTCATTTTCCTTGTTTCGGTTTCGGTGCCTTTTAGTTGACATAGATATAACTTGATTATTAATAAAAACTTTCTTTTCGCCCCATGATATTTGCCAAAATGACTTAAAAATATGTCACCTTTCACCTTCACCGATTAAAGAGCATTTCATAACAGCTTTTTCCTTTGATTTACATTTGCATCTAGGTTTCATAACCTGAGGTTCTTTAGGCTTATCATAGTACCATTTTCCATCTTGTTTTACTCTACCTAAATAACGTTTACCTGTTTCTCGTAGTTTTTTGTTTTTCTCAGCAAACCATGTTGATTCCTGAACTTGAAAACGTTTTTTAGTTTTCTTTGGATATTCATATGAAGACGAAATTGAATCGGTGTCTGAATATGGAACTAAGTTATTATTTGCTTCATTTTCATCGGATATGTCTGAAATTGTAGATTTTATGGAGTACAGAGATTGTTTTTGCTCCTCAGAATTATTTCTTTCTGTGATCGGTGTGGCCTCATTAACATTATTAGTGGGTGTATCAGACATTATCAGTTCTATCTGATTGATGTCCAAGTAGTTTAATTCTTCAAGACTTTCTAACGAATTTTCAGCGATCTGATCTTGACAAGGAACCAGTATTATTATATTATTTAATGGCACAGAATTTTGGAAATCTTCAAAGTCCAAATCATTAACGGTGGGTACTACATCTATAATATTGTATATATCAACGTTTTGGGCGACTTCAAAATTAGTATTGCATGGGTTTGCTGCTACAGTAGATTGAATTATTGTAAAGGGTGGATCTACGTTTTTTGGTTCTAAGCTTTCTCTCAAATTATTATATTCCTTTAAATGTATTTGTTTATTGTCTTTAAACTCGGAAGTGTTTCTTAAGTTTGTGGATATCATTTCTAGTATTCTTTTAGCCCGTGACATCTGAAATGAAACCAAAAACCTTAACTCAGAACTACAAAACTGGTACAACTCATCATTATGTAACTTGCTCACCAAACCTGATTAATTATATTCTATAATTCGCAACATGATTACTACACTAGTTTTTAAGCGAATATATATTATAGGTTTCATACTTTTTACTACAGAAAGATTTAAAAAGCTACAAAAAGTGCATTTTACTATATTTTCAAAAAATGATTTTACGATGTTCAAGCAGAAGCTGCCCTTGCAACTACATAGTTAATTTAGAATAAGTATTTCACTTTAAAAAATTTAATAAAAAGTACCTATTTGGATGTATTTTATGGAACAGAATCTACTGCCCAACATCTCTCCTTTAGAAGAAACTGATGAAAGAACC
The DNA here is from genome assembly GCA_029963845.1 of Rhamnusium bicolor. Taxonomy (NCBI): domain Eukaryota; kingdom Metazoa; phylum Arthropoda; class Insecta; order Coleoptera; family Cerambycidae; genus Rhamnusium; species Rhamnusium bicolor. Next base: position 63,198 of record JANEYF010004629.1, on the reverse strand, counting down.
ACCCTCATAATATACACAGATGGTTGCAGGTAGGTATCAAAACAGATACTCTGTTATAGCCAATGTTCTATTAAATATAGCAATTGCTCATAATTTAATAATAGAACACAAATACCTTGAAGTTGGCCATACACAGATGGAGGTGGATTCGGTTTACGCCACAATCGAAAAAAAAACTCAAAGATAAAATAATTAACGTCCCAGCAGATTATATATCTGTCTGTCAGAAGGCAAGAAAAAAACCTGCCCCCTACCATGTCAAATATTTAACTCATAATTTTTTTAAAAATATTGATTCAATACAGTATTACAAAACTATCCGTTCAGGAAGAGCTAAAGGAGATTTGAAAGTCACAGACATTCGTGTTATAAGATACACTCCTGAAGGTGAAATTTATTATAAAACTAGGTTTATTGATGAATGGAAAACTATTCCTCAACGAAAAAACACCAAAATTACCACACACTCTTGGGAACAATTATTGAAACAGCTCTACTTAGAAAGACGAAAAATAACCGCTAAAAAATATGAACACCTTCAAGCTATTAAAAAACTTTGCCTGTGGACTACCACAAATTTTATGATGACCTTGCTCATGAGTAAAGCAGTAGATATTATGGTATTTGTTCCTAAGTTTCAGTTTGTATAAACGAGTCCATTATGAACACCAAGGGGAAGCCTAGCTTAGTTCATAGATAGATAAGTATAATAAATATTTATCTATGTAGATGAGCGTTAGTTTGACCTGGTATTCTGTGAATCTGTTTACAATTTCTGATAAATTGTGTTTTATTTGATAATTCATATTATTGTCTACTTAAAATACTATCGTTTGTAATTTAGTAGTTATTGTATTATTTATTTTAAGTAGGACCTGCGTTTAATTAGGTAAGTAAATATGATACCCTAACCTTACACTGTAAAATATTTCAGTAATTTTATGTGATCCATAATTTGTACGCACTTATTTTAAAATCAGTGAGATCTGTTAATTTTAAATTGTTTTTTGAGACGTAACTGCCTTATTGATTTTATTCAATCATTACCATCAACCAAAAAGCACACAATTTTTTGATACATATGGGTGTTGCGAGGGGTGTTGTGTTATACGATTGTGTAATAAATATTGAAATTTACAGAACTTTTACTTAAAATCCTCTCTTAGCAAAAAGCGGTCAAGCCAAGCTCGTGAGATTATAGCAAATGTCACTGGTTTTATGAAAAATGAAACAATTATTTCAAACAGCAAAACAACCAAAGGTACCTCTGCCAGCTATAAACAATAGCTGGCAGAGGTATAAAGCAACAATGGGAATATCTGCCAATACATATGCAACAATTTGCAATGAGCCTAAGAAGTTTATGCAGGAGCTTAAATTTTTTTTTCAACTCCAAGAAAGAAAAGGACTAAATACCAAAGTGAAAGTGAATTTGTGAAAGGACAGAAACATGCTGTCTGTAAAATAATCCACAACTTCCATGTAACTGAAAAGAGGGCACCAAGTGTGAAACGTAAGAAATCAAATGTTTAGAATTTATGGTACCTGCTTTCAAAGTGAACATTAATATAATTTCGATTTAGATATGGTTCGACTTTTACAATATTTGCAATTTTAGTTATCCTAAGAAGAATGAAGGTGAAAGCTCTTTCCGAAATGTGCTCAGACGGTTGGGTTTCAGGTACTGAAATATTTTTTATTTTTGCTATTAATTTTTTTTAAATAATTTTTGAAATAGGTATAGGTATATTTTTAACTAATATGTAAATTAACTTTTTCATTAGATGGCGAAAAACCCAAGACAGAAAGATTCATATGGAGTCGTGTGACATAAGATTAAAGAGGATTGGGTATCTAGAGTAGCTATTTAAACATAGATCAGAGGGACGTCCAATATTTTACACAGATGAAAATTATATTCATACCAGCCATGTAGCAAACTGTGGATGGAGCGATGACGACACAAAGAAGAGATTTAAGAAATCGTGTTAAGGGTCGTTGATTAATAATGGTGCATGCTGGAAATGAAAATGATTTTGTTGTTTTGTACCTAATGCTCCTACTTTTCCTCTCGGATAATAGTCATATTTACTTACTTATATACAGTATGTTCCATGGAACGTGGGATTCCATGAGTATCTTGGTTATTAGTGGAGATAGAGAATCGTTTAGATGAGCAAAGTAGTGCAGAATTTTTCTGATTTTGATGTGAAATAATCCAATATGTCGTCCATAACAAAAAATAGAGTTGATGTAATTTTTTTAAAAATACTGTTTGAAAAATAAATTAAGAAAACCACTGTAAAGTCCTTAAAAAATTATTGCAAAATGAACTTAAACATTTTTTAATTGAACCACAAATAAAAAAGTTATAAGGCATATATCAATATCTCATTGTGTTTATATCAGTGTTGATATCAGAGATCCTAATAAAAGTGAAATTTAAGTGGTAAAAACTAAAAGATCTATTAAGTGTTTAATATCATCGTAAAGTCGAAAAGACAAGCTATTAACAGATGCTACTATCTTAACGGTTCCTATTGTGTAATCCAACTTAATGACCTTTTAAACAAATAATGAACCTTGTGATATAAACAAAAAACAAAAGAAAAAAAATAAAAATGAAAGAGGAAATAAAAGAAAAAGTTGTAAGTAAAGGAATTCTACCAGTGGAGTGTTGTTAAAAAGGGGTGCTAATGTGATATGGGTATAAATAAAAATGGAATGTTCACTATGCAGTCGAATTCATCAGCCAACAAAAGAAAATAAAAACCCATGTCTTACTTGCGATATATGCAGAAACTTGATATGTAACGATTGTAGTGAGCTTAGCTCATCGGAATTAAGATGTATAATTTTACAAAAGCGCATATTAAAATTTCATTGTAAAAAATGCAGAAATTTTGAAATTAAGGAAGTCCTACAGAGTACCATTAAGGATAAAGAAAAAATAATAATAGATCAAGAACTAATTATTCAACTACTTCAAGAAAAAGTAAGCAACCTTAAAGAAATTCAAATCAAGAATACATCATCTGCTTCGACATTAAAAAAAAGATAATACAAAAACTATTAATAATTTCCCAAAAGTAATTATAAAACCTAAACAGAACCAGAACTCGGATGAAACTTTGAAAGATGAGAACTCAAATATTAATCTAAAAGAATTAAAACTGGGAGTTACCAACGTTAAAAAAACAAAAAATGGTGCAGTGATAATAAAATGTCAAGATAAGGATGAAACGGAAACTTTAAGAAAAGCCATGAAAAGTAAACTTCAACAAACGTATGATGTGGAGATGACCAAAATGAGACAACCGAAAATAAAAATAGTAAACTTTAACCAAGAAATGTCAGAAGTCGAAATTGAAGATTCAATAAAACAGCAAAATCATATAGAAGATGGAGTTAAAGTTGTATACATTAGGAAACCAAAACAAGGTTCAAAAACAATCATATGTGAAACTTTACCCACGGCTTATCACCAAATTATGAATAAAAAGAAACTATGTATAGGATGGGAAAATCATGTAGTGTATGAAGATTTAACTATTCCAAAGTGTTTTATCTGTCAAGATTTCTACCATAAGAAAAGCAACTGCACGTTTAAAACTGTATGCGTTAATTGTTCTGAAGAACACCATAATAGTGTATGTCAGTCAATTCATCTCATGTAAAAACTGTGTTATCTCTAACATGAAATATAAAACTAATTATGCCACTACTTACAAATGTGACAGTAGAGAATGCCCCACTCACGTCTACCACACTGATCTTAAAAGCAAAACCAATTACTCTACATATTAACACTCAGATTTTTATGTTTTTTTTTAGTTTTGTCTGTCTTTTCTAATCAAAAATTGTAAGAAATAATGTTATTTATCTTAATTTGCTATAACTATATCAATATTTATGGCCACGTCAGAAGAAAATGTGTTAAATGAACTAGAAAACGAGAATGTTGAAGACAGAAAAATGAAATCTGAAGATATAGAACAATTCATAAAAAAGGTAGAATATTCAATCAGTAACACAATGTTGAGGATTTTACACTTAAATATAAGAAGTGCATATAAAAATTTTGATGAGTTCCTAATATTTTTGACATGTAAATTAAATGATATAGATGTTATACTACTAGGTGAAACTCGATTTATTCACTCAATAGCAGATTTTTCAATATCTGGCTTTGAAACAATTTTTAATGGCGGTAAATTCAATCAAAATGATGGTGTTTTATACACTGCTTGCGTATATAGTTTATTAAAACACCATTACTGATCATTAACATATGTATTTAATTGCACTCTAAACATCGTTAAAATAATTATAATTATCAGGAACAAAGGCACATTTTGTTATCAACAAAAGTAACTCGTCATCCACATTTCTTGTCCACTGCCATACTGACAACCTCTTAAAAACTAACTGTCACAGGGCTGACAACTCCTTAAAACTATCTAACTAGCTTAGATCTATACAACAGATGGCATGCTGATTTTTATCAATAAGAAAATTAACTACAACATAACGCACACAACTTTACCTGTGACCAAAGTAACAATATCCACCTTATCACTAAGTATAGACAAACATTCTTTCAATATTGGGTCATTCTTCACAAACCGTATTTTTGAAGGTCCCTACTATTATTGTTTCTAAAAATCTAAATATAAATAAAAGTTCTATGATTTATTGTCAAAATAATAAACACTATTTATTGAAACAGTTAATATGACCATAATAACGTATAGTTTGTATATAAAAATATTCATTGAAATAGTGAACAGTCACGCTCCGTGGTCTATCCCCAGTAATAAATTGGCTCAGTTATTTTGTACTTGAGAGTTTATTGTTTCAGAAAAAAATGAAACTTATACTTAATCAAAAATTGAATGGTAGAAGCCGTTACTTTGTGATAATAAATCATAATGATAGAATAAAAACACTTTTCTTTGTTTTTTATCACTGTTTTTAATATAACCAAGCGTTACTGCAGTTTCGACACTCAACGTGTCATTTTCAAACGATTCACAAACTGAATGAAGACATAAAGGAATTTTTTGCAGATTTATACCTAAGGTGACCTTTCTAAGTATTTGACAATAATACCTACCTAAACCCTAATTAACATAAATTGAGATTACAAATCTAATTCTGGTAAATCCAGGATTATGGCATAAATATATCAAAAAGAGGCGTATAATATAAGTCTAACTGGTCGTTAAGAAGGTTATTAGGTTGAACGTGATTATATTTGAATATTTCCAATGATTCTAATAAATTTAATTTAAAACTTTTTTTCTTGAGTATGTAAAATATTTAGGTTCTCTAATTTTGGAAAAGTGTGACCAGATTCTAAGATATGATTTGAAAAAGTTGAGTCGGTTTTATTGAGTCTAAAGGAACGTAAGTGTTCATTATATCGAACTTTAAATGTACGACCAGTTTGACCTAAATAAGTGGCATCACAATCCGGGCATGTTAATTTATAAACTCCAGATTTCTCCAGATTATTAGTTTTATCTTTTGCATTAAATAAAAGGTGTGAAAGTTTTGACTGTGATTTAAAACTAACTTTAATATTATGTTGTGACAAGATGTTGGCAATTTTTTCGGAAATATTTCCATAATATGTTAAAGAGACATATTTAGTACTTTCTTTATATTTGAAATGTGGATAAATACTGTGGTAGGCTAATTTTAATTGTTTCCTATTAATTAAAGTTTCTATTGTTTTTACTTGGAAGCCATTGTTAAAAGCTATTGTTTTTATAGTGTCTAATTCTGTTTTTAGATCTTGCTCCGAAAGAGGTAATGTTAGAGCTCTGTGTATCATAGAATTATAAGCTGCCAATTTATGAGATATAGGACTGAGTGATGAATTAGATATTGTAGTATCTGTGAATGTCAGTTTCCTGTAAATATTAAATGTAATTTGGTTATTGTTTCGCTTTAAAGTTAGGTCTAAGAAATTGATTTTATTTTCTTTTTCTGTCTCTAACGTAAATTTAATATTGGGGTGAATATTATTTATAAAGTTTAAAAAGATATCTAATTGCCTAAATGTACCTGTAAAACAGGCTAATACATCATCCACGTATCTGCACCAAAATTTTATATGTTTTTTGGCCAGACAAGATGACATTATTTTTTCTTCTAAATGAGTAGGGTATATATACCGGCCCTCTCCTCCGTCCTTGATCACATACGTATACGGGCATATGTTTCAAGGTCTTTGCACCGCGGATTGAATGTCAATGACGCACGGGTACGCGCGCTTTTGTCAAGGTCGTTGTTTTCTATTCCTCCGACCTCGATCGTACACGTATTAAGGTTGCAGCGTCTCATGCTACCACTCGTGTGGTTTTGAAGGTTGTTTTCACAGTGTTCCTATATATGAAGGAGGGGAGTTGGATGGAAATTCATTCTTGAATTAATTCTGTTAGAGTGCAGTCACAATGTATAACTGTAGTGCTTGTGGTATTAGTTTTACGCGTCGTGATAATATGCGACGCCATCAGATGTGTTCTTGTAAAAAGTTTAAAGATGATGGGCCGCCAACAAAAAAATATAAACATAGCGACGCGCAAATTAATTCAAAACCATCAACCTCTGCAGATGTACAAACGATTCAGCCTCACACATCCACAGCTGCATTAAATACATGTTGGTGTTGTAATGTAACGATTGCTGCAAATCAGATGCATATTCACAGAAGAACATTACAACATAGAACAAATTCATGTGCTCCACTAATTGACGGTGTACAAGTTGTTCGCAGTGCTTTGAAATGTAGAATTATAAGTTATCGTGTACAAAGTGAAAATAATCATACTGATTATGTAATGTTTTTTGGTGAAATCAAGCACAAAGTTCTAAATGTGCTTAATGAGATGGTAAACATTCATAAGTCTGTGAAAGTGAATATGGAGGCGTTTGGTAGATACATTATACAAACACAGGATGTCTCTGATATCAAATCATTTAATACACCTAATATAATTGTTGCTCAATCAACGGACTTGAGTGCTGTATATGATGTATTTGTAGAAATGATGAATACGCAAACAACTGAATTTCAAGAACGCGATTCAGGTAAAATATCTTATAGTCTTCAAGTAAAAGTGTATTATTTATTTATTTCTCTTTTTAGGGTGGGCTATCGAGCGAATTATGTACCTTGAAGTTAATATTAACAAGTTTAGTCCCATGCGCGGATCGTCATATATAAAGTTACCAAGATTCGTTGCATGCAAGAATGCTGTGGTTAATGTTGAAAATAAGGATGAATACTGTTTTGCTTGGTCTATAACGGCAGCACTCTACCCAGCGATGATGTGTGAAACAGAAACAACATCATATCCCCACTACTCGCGTGTATTAAATTTAAAAGGTTTGAATTTTCCAATGAAACTGTGTGATATTTATAAATTTGAGGAAATGAATAATATTTCCGTTAATGTGTATGGATTAGAGACTAAATTTAAAAATAATAGAATGACGTATGAAGTTGTTGGACCTCTACACTACTCTAAGAAAAAACTGCACATTCACGTAAATTTATTATTAATTTCTGAAGATTGTGGTGACACACATCGATGTAACAATGAATGTGTTAACACTCACTACTGCTGGATAAAAGATTTATCTAGATTAGTTTCAAGTCAGATTTCCGCATATAAGCATAGAAAATATTTTTGTGATGGTTGTTTGTTAAATTTTAATAGTGAGCGAGTGTTAATGCAACATCAGAGACATGATTGCAACCATTTATATACAACAATACCTTCAACTCAATCGCGAATCGATAAATTTGGCAAGGAATGCCATGAAAATGTATTAAAATTTGAAAACTTTGAGAGACAAATGAAAGTGCCATTCGTAGTATATGCGGATTTTGAGACTGTTCTAAAACCCTTGGATACGTGTGAACCAGCGCCCTCACAGTCCTATACAAATAGAACACATTTACATGAGGCGTATTCTTTTTGCTATTTAATTAAGTCATCATTTGACGATACAATTTCGAGGTTTCAAATTTATCGCGGTTCAGACGCTGTAACGGTTTTTGTTTCGCGTATTGAGGCTGATGTGAGAGAGTTGTACAATACTTATTTAAAGGAAATAGTTCCAATGCATCCTCTCACAAATGAAGAACAGGAAAATTTTGCAAACGCAGTTGTTTGTGGTATATGTGAGAAGCCTTTTACGGAGGGTGATGTAAAAGTGCGGGATCACTGTCACATAACCGGAAAAGTCAGGTTTGGCGCCGCTCACTCAGTATGTAATTTAAATTATAAATTACCAAATTTCATTCCCGTTATATTACACAATTCCATGATGTACGATACCCACATAATAATGAGCGAGATCGCCACACATGGGGATAGAATCGATGTACTCGCGCAAAACAAAGAAAAATATATATCTTTTACTAAACATTTATATATGCATGATTATATCAATAGTAAGGGTGAGACAAGTAAAAAATATATAAAATTGCGTTTTATCGATAGTTTTAAATTTTTGTCTACTTCGCTTCAAAATTTGGGGGGACACTTTACCGGTTAGTGAATTTCATCAAACCAGAAAATTTTTTCCAAATGATGAACAGTTTAATTTAATGCGGCGAAAGGGTGTATTCCCATACAGTTTTGTTAGCAGTTTAGAAAAATTAAACACCCCCGTTTTACCATCCAAAGAAGAATTTTACAATATACTGAATGATGAAAATATAACGGACGAGGATTACGAAAGGGCTGAGAAAGTTTGGAACACATTTAACTGTAGTAGTTTGGGCGAATATTCAGATTTATATTTAAAAACAGATGTGTTGCTGCTGTGTGATGTATTTGAAAATTTTCGAGCAATATCTCTGAAAAAAATATAAATTGGATCCCGCTCAGTACTATACGGCTCCAGGGTTGGGGTGGGATGCTATGCTAAAACTAACAAATATACACCTAGAACTCATGATAGATATCGATATTATTAATTTCTTTAAACGTAATTTGAGAGGGGCTTAGCTGCTGCGTAGAGCGAAAACACATAGCAAATAACAAATTCCTCCCAAACTATGACTCCAACGAAGCATCTTCTTTTATCACATATTTAGATTGTACGAATATGTATGGTTACAGTATGTGCCAACCGCTTCCAACAGGCGGGTTTATGTGGCTTTCGGAGAGTGAAATAATGAATTTAGATGTTATGAGTGTTTCAGATGATAGTTCATGCGGATATGTTCTTGAGGTTGATATCCATTATCCGGAGTCATTACATGATCTCCACGCTGATTTACCGTTTTTAGTAGAAAATATTGTGCCACCTCCATGTAAATTAAAATTAAAAAAATTAATACCTAACTTACACGATAAAAAAAGATATGTTATACACTACAGAAATTTGAAACAAGCCATTAGGCATGGTTTGATGGTTGTGAAAACACACCGGGTTCTAAAGTTCAATCAATCGCCTTGGTTAAAAAAATACATCGATCTAAATACAGAGTTGAGAAATAAAAGTGATAATAAATTTGAAAAAGATCAATATAAACTGATGAATAACGCCATCTACGGGAAAAGCCTAGAAAATGTTGATTGCAGAAGGGACATAAAGCTGGTTACGCATTGGCATAGCATAAAACGAAGAGAAGGCGCCAATTCTCTAATTGCTCGACCGAACTTTAAAACTTGTTCCATATTTTCTGAAGACTTTTTAGCTATTCATATGGGTAGATTGAAGGTAGTCTATAATAAACCAATCTATCTCGGGTTTTGCATATTGGAATTGTCCAAGACAGTGTTATACGGTTTTTATTATGATTTTATAAAAAATATGTATGGTCCAAAAGCTTCTTTATTGTACACTGATACTGACTCGTTAATTATGAAAATTTTTACAGACAATTTTTACGATATTATTTTACAATTTCCAGATAAATTTGACACTAGTAATTTCAAAGAAGGGAAATTGCGCTGTCGCGTGGTAAAAAAAAACTTGGAGTGTATCCAGGCAGTGCAGAGTTATATGATATAATGTTTCTGAGATATCCGCCGATTTTAAATAGCGGTGTGAATGTTAATCGCAATGAAGAGTTGAAGATTTATGGTAAAATATTAACAAAGACTAACGCGGCATTCAAGAATTATAAGCCTGATAATGGGTTGAACACATCTAAATGGAAGAAATTCCACAAAATTATAAAACCTTTGGTAACCTCTACAATGGTGACTAGATCGAAAAGTGGTTTAGGATTACATCATAAAATACCTACCCAGAAGATGTACACTGATAAAGATGTGGACTATGTATATTGGAATAAACCGAAAGAATTGGTGGACCGTCTGCGTTTGTTATGGGCCTCAAAAATTGCTGGTAACAATAATGTTAACAACGAAATATTAAGTTTAATCAATGAGATGAGAGAAGAAAAAATTGTGTATTAAAACTTATATTCCAAAGAGAAAAACGTATATTATACTGATATAATTTCTTATATATTATATCACCCAGTATGTATAATAGGTGCAAATGTGTCTAAAACGAGTTAGATGTATTCAGAAATGGCTACTGTAAACACCATCGACAAGTTTGGTCGTAGAAAAAGCGGTAGTAAATCAATGCTTTTACGTGGGCCACCAGGTATCGGATTCAAGCTCACCAGTGATAAGCATTTTGATATTCAGAATAAACGTTTAAAGAATATTGGCTACCCGATAGACGAGAGAGACGCAGTGACATGTGAATATGTACATCAGTATATTGGTAAAAGCATACAAGAAGCGTCTAAAATAATTCTAGACACATTTCACAAATCTATGGTTGAGTACAATAAAAAAAATGAAGAGTTCAACACAACGTATGCGAATCAATTGATTGATGACATTCGACGTTATATTGAAAAAGAAATTTCTATCATCAAAAACATACTTAAAGAAAATCAAGATACTTTAACTGCTAGAGTAGCTAAAATAGATCAGACAGTCGCAGAATTTCATTCAGAGAACACGTCATCCGGCAGATTAGCGTTTCCTCCTGAATGGGATGACGCAGTATATATGTAGAGAAAAGAATACCTATATGCACGATGGCGTTTAATAATTGCAAACAACAAGTTGTTAACGAATTGCACAAATCTTGTAGGCGAAATTTCCCTAGAAGAAGAACTATAATTAAAGGGTTTGGTGATTTATGGCAGATTGACTTGGCTGAAATGCAGCAGTTCGCAAGGAATAATGCTGGTCACAGATATATTCTTTTCGTAATCGACTGTTATTCGAAATACATTTGGACTCGGCCTATTGTAAACAAAACAGGAGCTGTGGTTGCTAAAGCTATGAAAAGTGTTATAAAAGAAGCAAAATATTCACCTAAAAATATACAGAGTGATCACGGAACTGAGTTCTACAACAGAAATTTTACTGCGATAATGAAGGAAAACAATATCAACCACTTCTCCACGTTTAGCACTAAAAAAAGCTGCGATTGTGGAACGTGTAATACGTACATTAAAAAATTGGTTGTATCAAGAATTCTCACTGAGAGGTAAATATAGATGGATTGATATTCTACAGAAAATAACAGAACGTTATAATAAAAAAAATCCACAGAATAACTAAAATGAGACCAATTGATATTACACCAAATACATCTTTAAATGTATATAATCATGCTAAAATTGCTTTAAAACCTAAATTTCACATTGGTGATGTTGTGAGAATAAGCAAATTTAAAAGCGTGTTTTCTAAAGGTTTTACACCCAACTTTTCAACAGAGTTGTTTAAAATCGTAAAAATAAACATAACAAACCCCAGGACATATTTACTTCAAGATATGATGGGTAAGCCGATCAAAGGGTGTTTTTATGAAATGGAACTGCAAAAAACTAAATATCCAGATGTTTATTTGGTGGAGAGTATTTTAAGGAAGAGAGGAAATAAAATGTACGTGAAATGGCTCGGACTTCCCAAAGAATATAATTCCTGGATTAATAAAACAGATATTTTATAAATATTGCATATTACTACTATGTTTTAAGTAGAATTCTAAAAAAATGTGTATTGTTAAATCGAATGGTGCTTCTATTTGTGTGTCAGAAATAAACACAAAATTATTTATTTCTTCTTAGAACATAGCTCATTTAGATGTAATCAATATCTTATTCATAGCTTTCACGTTATTTTAATTTGTAGACTACAATAATGTTTATTTGTAATATATTATATTTTAGATAAAATATTTACATTAATAATTAATGTCGGTATTTGTAGGTTTAGAAAGAAAATAAATAATATTCACACGTATTGTTTAATAAATATCGAAAAGCAATAGGACCTAGTAAAAGGGTGTAAAACTTCTAATTTTTAAACTTTAACGGTAAAGCTTTCATTGCAATCGACCGTTAGTAAAGGATGTTTACCTAATAAAAGTTGCTTTTACACCTCTTTTATTACCCTTTGTGAACAAATCTCACATCTCTAATGGAATATTTTTATTACACCTTTATTAATAAATTTAGGTTACACTAATTTATAGAAATATTTTATTCCACACTTTTTATATTATTTTTTTAATTTTAGACTATAAGAATTATTTTTATACTTTATTATATTTTAGATAAAATGTTTACAATTAAGAAAGTAAATAAATAATTATGAAGAAGTATTTGTATCATTTATATAATAAAACACATCAAAAAATAAGAAGCATACAATTAAGAAAAAATTTTTTATTACTTAAAAATACACATATATATATATATATATATATATATATATATATAGATAATAATAATAAAAAAAGAAACACAAAAAAGAAAATACAAAAATTATAACTAGACATTAATACTAATATAAAACTTATAAAAGAAACACAAAACAAAAAACGAAACACAAAAAGAAAATACAAAAATTATAACTAGACATTAATACTAATATAAAACTTATAAAAGAAACACAAAAAATAAAAATTATAAACTAGATGTTAATAATATAAAATAAATACAAAAAATACAACACACAACATAACTAATAACTAATAAATACAAAATAAATACAAAAAATACACAACACAAAAATAACTAATAAATAAAAAAAATTAATGTTTATCATTAAGAGTCTTTGGAGTTGGAGTACACACGAAGCACGCATCGACGATGCCAACAACAACAAGATTGTCTTGACATACCCCACATGTTATTATGGGTACATCAAACCAATGTGTTGTTTGATGGATGCTGCCGTGTTTGTGTACGGCGCGATCCCCAATTAATCTTGAATAGGGAACGTAGCAACGCGTACACAAATACACGCAGTCACCGTCGATGGTTTCGACGAACACAAACGCCGCGGTCGCACAAACTATTTCCGTGGATCCTGTTTCAACCTCGGTGATGCGGCGGGCCATCTCCATATGGTCCTCGGTTTCTGCGTCAACGGCGTCAGTCACGACCCCCTCGTCAACGTCGTCGTCGTCCTCCACTCCAAGCTCAGGTTGCACATCATCTATAAATAAATAAATAAATAAATAATATATAAATACACATTTATTGCATGCATTTTTTAGACAAAAAAAATTACAAACAAAGGTGAAAGATTCTGCAGAGTGTATTCTCACTTACACATAAATGAATATAAGTAATAATTATATCATAATATTACCTGGAACAGCATCTCCTTCATTCACAACAACACCACCCTCCACCTCATCATCATCAAGTAAAAATCTAGCATTATTAACATCATCCCACGCCAAACCCCTCAAACGTTCCATGTTTCCAGCCATTTTCTATTATATTTTTCTATATTCGTATTCGTATACACTGTAAATGAAACTGATGTAATTCTAGCAATATGCACACATATTTATAGTGATGAAGGAGGTCCAGAGCAGTCTCCCACCATTCTCTTGAAGGCCGTCCTGTTATACGTTGAAGGACAATGTCTTACATATGTATAAAAGCAGTATATGAATACACATAAATAAATATATTTCACAAGTTGTTCGCAGTGTTCATTACAATGGTTTTTCCAAAAGAGTGGGATAGTAAACCAAAAATTTTATCTTATCCATATCGAATTAATAATCTAAAAAGATGTTATTGTAGTTATGCACTTCATATAAATCCACGCACTGGTTTGTGTGCTAATTGTGATAGGGAAAATCCCATCATTTTCGAAGATATGACAGCGATACCTTCTAGTATAGTAGGTTTAAAATGTAAAAAGTGCCCGCGTGTGTTGAAACATACAAATATTGGAATTTGTAGAGATGTTTGCGATATTTGTATGAAAGATAGATTTTTGAAACAAAAATGTTTAGTTTGTAAGATATATTTCAATGATGTTTGGAATAACTTGTGCCGGAGGTGCAGGTTTGGTAGCATTTTATGTTATAAAATTGGTTATTTCTTTCTTAATAAGAAAAAAACACATGGAATTTTGTTGGTGTCTAACACATGAGGAACAAATCAAACGAGCGTCAACTATGGTAAATGGAACATCTGGGCCAAACTCATCGCAATCTGATAGTGAATAGTGTTTTTTATTGATATCGCATATTTTAATGTACTATTGTTTCAATAAAATATTAATATTAACAAATTTTGTTATTCTTAATTGAAATTTTAATGTAACTTTTTTTAATTAAATTCTATATAAAACCAAAATGTCTAATGTATGAAATTTCTATTAGTTTCACATTTTATTTACATAATATATAAGTAAAAATGTTTATAAATAAACTTTATTAATACAAATACTATTTAACATATTTGTTAATATGTCATATATTTTTTTGTATAGTAATGATGGAAATCTCATGTTTTTTAACATATGTTTGTGTACTATTGTTTTCAATAAAAATATTGGTATTAACACGTTTTAATTCTGTATTGTTTTCAATAAAACATTAATATTAACAAAACAAAAATTTAATATTCTTAATTGAAATTTTGATTTAACTTTTTTTAATTAAATTCTATTTAAAATCAACGTTTATTGTGACTGAAATTCTATTAGTTTAAAATTTATTTACATAATATATATAAGTAAATTGATTATAAATAAAGTGTATTAATACAAATACAATTTAACATGTGTGTTAATTATGATATGTATATATATTTGTAGAGATGTTTACATTAAATGTAATTATATATTTACACATGTTTTTCATTCTTAATTTAAAATTATCTTTTTTTAAAATCACATTTAAAATCAAACAAATAATTTGAATTAATTTTTTTATTAAATTTTTTTTACATAATATATATGTACACATATATATATATATATATATATATATATATATATATATATATATATAATTTATATATCTTGTGGAATCCACGCCATCTTCGCATTTCATTTTCGCCCTCATTTTCACCCTGTGACGTCCAGTGGCTTTGGTCTGGGGTTGCTTCCACCGACGCACCATCATCAAAGTGCTCGTCCACGTCATCTAAATGCACTGTAGACACAGACCATGCCGAAGGAGATGGCGCCCGATCTGTGGAACTGTCTGGTTCATCTTCATCGAAATTAATCATTTCGGGCGACCAGCTCCTACAGAAATCATCCCCGACGCTGTCTGCAGGCCCATCATCCATCTCTATATTATCCTCATCAAAATAATACAGTGGTGATTCTTCGTTTGTGGTACTATCCGCTTCCATAATTATCTTCTTGTGAAATGCCAGTTAATATTGTGGTTGATTATTTATAAGAAGTCACAATATTTTTGACCTTGTAATCTAAGACGTTTGGTTAGCTACGATTGCATATTACAAATTTACCCACTAGTTGGCGTCGGGGTAGTAAGTGGGGGTAGCTGTGAAAGCTAGAGAGTTTAAAAAGCGCATAACAGTCACTTCTTGTGAAGCTTCCCAGTGTGTCAGTCGTGTTTTATCGATCTTCAAACTTTTAAAATTTTCAAACCGAATTAAAACTTTAAATTTTTTTTTCATAATAAGTGACAAATTATTCGCTTTGTTGGAATTATCTGGAGAAGTGCGAGACGCTCTAGCATCACCTATTGTGGATCGGGTTGTGGAACTTCCACTTCTTAAGTGGGATTCTACTACTGATAGACATGTGGGTGATGTGGAAACGTTAAGTGTGAATCCCGCGACCGATGACGATATGGCAATATTATGTATTAACGAAGCAAATGATGATTTTTGGAACAAAATAGATTTCGATTTGTTAATACATAATAGTGAACAACAAAGTGGCGGCGTAACTTTTGGAGTTGCGGCGTCGAGTTCCAAGGCTGACGTCGTGGAACCCGAGGCCAATGTTTCACTAGGTACGCCGCAAATACAGTTAGAAACCGCTGCCGAACAAGTGGTGAGTGTGGCTCAAACCCATGAGATGCAATTACCGTCTCGGGAAGTTATTTACGAGACCGTTACACCTGTAAGTTCGCCGACAAAAGCACCGTTAAGCCCAATAATAACCCCTGTGAAACGGAGGAAAAACAACATCCTTGAGGGGTTATTGCAAAAGGGTGAAAACGGTGCTTTTGTGAAAACAATAAAAGGATGTACAAAAAGGAAACGCTCCGCCCCTGCTGGCGAAAATAAAAAACCACGTGCGGCAACAAACAAAAAGTCGCGCGTGGTGAATATATCAGCTACACCGTCGAGTAGTGGGGTTAAAAAACCCATACGCTCAACTACTAGCTCGACGGTGGTCAAATTTTCTTCGCAAATCGCGACAGGGGCTGGACAGTCAAATAATTTACCGGAACGGCGAATTTCATCCTGTGTGAGTGAACTTCAATTATCTCAAGATCATCAAAAGGATATATTGAGCGATGTTCTTTTGATGATTAACGGATTTGAGATGAGGAAAGCTCGTCTTATGAATGATGTTCAAAAAAGTGACGAACGGCGTCGCGAATTAACACAAATTTGCGAATCTAACGTCACTAAAAGACGGCGATTAGTGGATTTACTCGAACAACATGACAACGTTGCTCGAGTAGATGAACAAAACCTGGAAGATTTTAATTCGTCCGATACTAATAACCGTCTTGAATTGGACAAAATTACTAAGAGGATTGAGTCCATTCGCCGGTTGCTCGGGTGATAATTGAAGACATAAGTGGATAAAGGATCTATGTCACATTTTATGAAAAAATGAAATTTTTGCGTGGAAGAAGGTTTCAAGTACCCAGAATTTTTTTGAGATGGGTCTCGTTTCCCCATTGTCAATAATAACAAAGTTAGATGTTGATAAAGGGTTTATGTACACCTATTTCTAAATAATAATTTGTGGATAAAGGGTTTATGTACATCTAGTGGATCCACATAAATCCTTTATCCACTACCATTGCAATTTATTCATACTTGAATCCTTCATTCACTGAAATTACTAACTAAATAAAATATTTAGATTTACATTTTAACTTTTATCAAGAAGAGGAACTTAATTTGTTTTTAAATTATTTCATTGACTCTAAGGGGTATTTCCACTATATAATTTCAATTATTCTGTTCTCTGAAGCCATTAATGTTTATTACATTAAGGTTTACAAGTTTCCTTACTTTGGATTCTTTAAATGTGCTGGCTACCCTGATTACGCTATGGCAAGCAGAAACACGTGTCGGTAGATATTTTAAAGTTTTTTAAAGTGAGTGTCAACTGGTGAGTACCTTGTGTTTTATTTATTTTTGGTTTTACTAGACAGAATAGTTGAAATTAAAAATAACATTATTGAGTCAGTTGTACTGAACATAATGTGCATATTATCTTTTTTGTAATCCAAGTTTCAGCGTTTTGGCAAATAGCCGGGAAAATAATTGTTTAAAAAGATATATGTTATACTTATCTGTGATAAGATTTGTAAAAATTAGTAAATAATAATTAACAAAAAATTTTCAGTTAATATTATTTTTCATTCCAATCTTATTATATGGTCAGATTCATGTTCTGGCCAAAACAAGAACTTCAACATTATTGCCTTATACCAATACTTCATTTTGAAAGGATATTTTAAAACAATTGACCACAAGGTTGGTCACTCATATATGGACTCAGATAGAGACTTTGGCCGAATCGAGAAATCGCTACGAAAAAAATGAAAATATTTATACCCCTGAAAAAATATCGCCATATCATAAAGACAGCTAGTTGTAAAAATTCTGTGGTCATTAATATGGAAAACCATTTCAAAAATATTGAAGAAATACTCGAGAGACTGCACCTAGTTAACAAAAAAAAAGTTTTAAAACAACCAATTCATTTCAGAGATAGCATAAAATGGATTTGTGTTAACGATTATGGGAGTTATTTATATAAAAATAATTTAGACGAGTACACGCCATTCTTGCAGGTAGATATTATGAAATCTGGGTGCAAAAAAAATTCTGCCAGACAGTTATACTTTAGCCATTTTAAAAGACAAAAAGAATAAAATATCAAGTGAAAAAAATTCAAACTTAAAACAACACCTCGCTTATGTTGACAATGAATTTAAATATTTTTACGAAAAAATTATCCACGAAAATGAAAATATTGATACTCAGAATCGAACTGTAAAGAAAAGAAGAACTAATTAATACTTAAAACGGTGAAAAATCAACATGGACCCTTATTCCATTTAACGAGAATTCACATTTCCCTCCTTTTTCAGTTGATAAAAGATCTATGTTATCTATTTTTTACTTCTGCTTTAAAACTGAAACTTTTGAACATTTTCACTTTTGTTACCTTAATTCTATAATAAAGGCCTATTGAAACCCGCATGTTCTGTTTTTATTTAACGTAAAACAAAGAATGACAGTTAAAATAACTTTGAACCCTGTTTTCTCAGTACTAACTTTGTGCGACATGAATCCTTTATCCACTTATGTCTTCAATTCCAACATCGCGACCTATTAATATTTTTTTTTTTACACACTGGTTTGCTGATGTATGTATATACTATTTTTTCTTTTTTTTTGTAATTAATATATTGAATGTAATCTTTTTTTTTGGTATTGTTCTTTCTGTTGCAGTTTTGCACATATTCAATTTTTTTATATATAATTTGCATATACATGTTTAATTGTTCCTTTTTTTTTGCAAAATTTTGCATGTTATACTTTTTCCTAAATTGTAGAATATATGTTTAATTGTTCCGTTACATTTTATGTATTGTTTCAACCAAATTTTTCACACAGATTGCATGTTTTTGTAAATTGTAGAATATGCGTTTAATTGCATATTTTCTACCTTTTTTTTATTGCAGTTTTGCACAAACTTGTGTTTTTTTTGTAGAATATACGATTTATTATATCTTCATCTGTTTATATTGGAATTTTTTGTATACATTGTAAAAATTTTAATCATATTTGTATATTATTGCAATTTTGCATAAATTGTGTGTTTTTGTAGAATATGTATTTTATTATTATGTTTTGATTGTAAATGGATTTTGAATAAGTTGTAAAATCTTGCAAGCAAAATATTTTATTGTAATATATGATTAAAAAAAATGAGTGTGTTATTATTTTAAAATGAATAAGGTGTACTTAAATAAAGTAAAACAGTAAAAAATTAATAAGATTTTCTTAAATAAAGTAAATCAGTGACATTAAAAGTGTAAACACATAAAATTACATGATAATATAAAAGAATTGAAAAAGGGTAAAGTATATGTTTCATTTTATTTAAAGAATGATGAGCATATTTTTAATAGTTTTACAATTGGTTCTATTCAGATATTTTCAAGTACAATTTTAAAAGTGTAAACACATAGAGTTAAAAGCTAATAAAAGAATTGAGAAAAAATAAAGGTAAGTAAACGTTTTATTTTACATTATATTTAAAGAATTTTGACCCTATTTTAAAACCTTTACAATTACTTTTATTAAGATATTTTCAAGTAACAAAAAATATATAGATTTATTCTTCAGGTATAAGTTGAAGGGCAAATAACTTTCTAGTTTACGGATATTACACTGTAAAAGCTTAGATGGGTTTTTTTGTTGATGGGGTTGTAAATTTATACTTTACGTTCAATGTTTTCTATTTGAAGGGTAATAAGTTTTGATTTAAAGATTTAAATAAAACAATCATGATTAACTGAAAAAATAAAATAGAACATAGTGTCTAGATAAAAAACGATTGTAATTATTTAACTTGTGACTTATGAGAGTTGATAAAAGATAATTTGATTTAAAAATTTATTATTAATCACTTCCTACACAATTTATTAATTGTAGATGAAACGAAAAAATACTTTTGAACAAAAAACAATCACATAAATCCAAAAATTTTTACAAGTAAGTACACTTTTACAAGTGCACTTTTAACAAGACAAAAAAAATTTTCATATCATTGTTTAGTGTAAGGCTACTAGATTGTAAATTAATAATATTAAGTTTGACTTAGATTGAAGAAGGTATTTTGTATGCAGAATATTTCACTGTCGTACATTTTTCTATTTTAACTTAGATTGTACTATGTAAGCATAGTGCACAATTTGAATGTCCAAGAAGTAGATTACTACACAATATGAGGTATTGTAAAAGATAAATGATTCATACAGTACACTGCTGAAGATTTTTCTTAAATTCTTCTACTCTGACATAGATGGCAGCACATTCTTTTTCACCCACCAATTAGTCTAGAATTTATTATCCTCAAAATATTTTACTTATTGATTTACCATAAAACGTTTAGCGCGTATTATGTGTAAGTAAAATATTTTATAATTAAAATAAGTAACAATGTAAATATATTCATGTATCCGCTTGACACGTTCTACCGGAAGTATGTTATATTGATATTTCGGATAACACAAAATTTAAGAGAGCGAGTGGTATCGACATGCGTTGAAGCGTCAATCTTTGACGTGGAAATTGCCGTGTCGATTCCACCGCGCTCCTGGGAATAGTGGGAATGGTGGTGGACTATTCCCAGCTTTTTTTTCATTTTTGACCTCATTTGACCTTTTGACCGATATTTTACCAGGGTTTTTTTTTTATTTAAAACAATTATTTCCCCTTTTTATATATTTTTCATTTCCATTTTTAATTAAAACTACCATTTCCAATACATATTTCTGTTATGAAGTAGTTTTTATCTAGGATGCGTACATGACGCGCCCTCTCTGTTCCTATATCAATATTAGGGTGTGTCTATACCTTAGATTAGGAAAGATTCCTAATCTAAGGTCTATACAGAGAAACTGATATCTACAGGTATACAACCAACAAAACAACAACAAATCTGCTTATTAATATATATTCAAACGTTTTCTTTTCTTATTTTATTTACATATTTTCTTTATACACAAAACAAACATCTTGTTTATTAATATTTTATTTTATATACATACACATACTTTAAAATAACATACAATTTTTACAAATATTTTATACACATACACATACTTTAAAATAACATACAATTTTACAAAGGTTGATTTTCCAACGAATTTATTTCCTTAAGTAAAAGATCCAACATATCAACACATTGCTCACCATTTACAAAAGGCATTACTTGATTTTCAACGGATTCTTCCTGATAATATATTATATCGGTATGACCCCAAGGTAGAGTTTTTGTAGTGTTAGGAATTACAAAACGTTTACTATCATTATATGAAAGTGCCACTCGATTCTTTATTTCAGTAAAAATGTCGTGCAAGTCACTCTTGAAAGTATACATTTTTCTAAGTATTATACCGCCTTGTTCAACTATTTTTTTATAGTCATCTATTGTTAGTTGTTTTTTAATTACCGATTTTTTAACTCCCTTAGCTTTTTTCAATTGACTGCATAAAGACTCCACACAATAAGCCTTCGCACCAGTACCATAAAAGCTTACGATTACGTCATTAGCAAATTCATCTTTAAATCGACCGATTACACTTTCACCTTTTTTAATATTAAATCTATTTCCTTCTTTGAAATTACTAGTGTCAAATTTATCTGGAAATTGTAAAATAATATCGTAAAAATTGTCTGTAAAAATTTTCATAATTAACGAGTCAGTATCAGTGTACAATAAAGAAGCTTTTGGACCATACATATTTTTTATAAAATCATAATAAAAACCGTATAACACTGTCTTGGACAATTCCAATATGCAAAACCCGAGATAGATTGGTTTATTATAGACTACCTTCAATCTACCCATATGAATAGCTAAAAAGTCTTCAGAAAATATGGAACAAGTTTTAAAGTTCGGTCGAGCAATTAGAGAATTGGCGCCTTCTCTTCGTTTTATGCTATGCCAATGCGTAACCAGCTTTATGTCCCTTCTGCAATCAACATTTTCTAGGCTTTTCCCGTAGATGGCGTTATTCATCAGTTTATATTGATCTTTTTCAAATTTATTATCACTTTTATTTCTCAACTCTGTATTTAGATCGATGTATTTTTTTAACCAAGGCGATTGATTGAACTTTAGAACCCGGTGTGTTTTCACAACCATCAAACCATGCCTAATGGCTTGTTTCAAATTTCTGTAGTGTATAACATATCTTTTTTTATCGTGTAAGTTAGGTATTAATTTTTTTAATTTTAATTTACATGGAGGTGGCACAATATTTTCTACTAAAAACGGTAAATCAGCGTGGAGATCATGTAATGACTCCGGATAATGGATATCAACCTCAAGAACATATCCGCATGAACTATCATCTGAAACACTCATAACATCTAAATTCATTATTTCACTCTCCGAAAGCCACATAAACCCGCCTGTTGGAAGCGGTTGGCACATACTGTAACCATACATATTCGTACAATCTAAATATGTGATAAAAGAAGATGCTTCGTTGGTGTCATAGTTTGGGAGGAATTTGTTATTTGCTATGTGTTTTCGCTCTACGCAGCAGCTAAGCCCGCCTCTCAAATTACGTTTAAAGAAATTAATAATATCGATATCTATCATGAGTTCTAGGTGTATATTTGTTAGTTTTAGCATAGCATCCCACCCCAACCCTGGAGCCGTATAGTACTGAGCGGGATCCAATTTATATTTTTTCAGAGATATTGCTCGAAAATTTTCAAATACATCACACAGCAGCAACACATCTGTTTTTAAATATAAATCTGAATATTCGCCCAAACTACTACAGTTAAATGTGTTCCAAACTTTCTCAGCCCTTTCGTAATCCTCGTCCGTTATATTTTCATCATTCAGTATATTGTAAAATTCTTCTTTGGATGGTAAAACGGGGGGTGTTTAATTTTTCTAAACTGCTAACAAAACTGTATGGGAATACACCCTTTCGCCGCATTAAATTAAACTGTTCATCATTTGGAAAAAATTTTCTGGTTTGATGAAATTCACTAACCGGTAAAGTGTCCCCCAAATTTTGAAGCGAAGTAGACAAAAATTTAAAACTATCGATAAAACGCAATTTTATATATTTTTTACTTGTCTCACCCTTACTATTGATATAATCATGCATATATAAATGTTTAGTAAAAGATATATATTTTTCTTTGTTTTGCGCGAGTACATCGATTCTATCCCCATGTGTGGCGATCTCGCTCATTATTATGTGGGTATCGTACATCATGGAATTGTGTAATATAACGGGAATGAAATTTGGTAATTTATAATTTAAATTACATACTGAGTGAGCGGCGCCAAACCTGACTTTTCCGGTTATGTGACAGTGATCCCGCACTTTTACATCACCCTCCGTAAAAGGCTTCTCACATATACCACAAACAACTGCGTTTGCAAAATTTTCCTGTTCTTCATTTGTGAGAGGATGCATTGGAACTATTTCCTTTAAATAAGTATTGTACAACTCTCTCACATCAGCCTCAATACGCGAAACAAAAACCGTTACAGCGTCTGAACCGCGATAAATTTGAAACCTCGAAATTGTATCGTCAAATGATGACTTAATTAAATAGCAAAAAGAATACGCCTCATGTAAATGTGTTCTATTTGTATAGGACTGTGAGGGCGCTGGTTCACACGTATCCAAGGGTTTTAGAACAGTCTCAAAATCCGCATATACTACGAATGGCACTTTCATTTGTCTCTCAAAGTTTTCAAATTTTAATACATTTTCATGGCATTCCTTGCCAAATTTATCGATTCGCGATTGAGTTGAAGGTATTGTTGTATATAAATGGTTGCAATCATGTCTCTGATGTTGCATTAACACTCGCTCACTATTAAAATTTAACAAACAACCATCACAAAAATATTTTCTATGCTTATATGCGGAAATCTGACTTGAAACTAATCTAGATAAATCTTTTATCCAGCAGTAGTGAGTGTTAACACATTCATTGTTACATCGATGTGTGTCACCACAATCTTCAGAAATTAATAATAAATTTACGTGAATGTGCAGTTTTTTCTTAGAGTAGTGTAGAGGTCCAACAACTTCATACGTCATTCTATTATTTTTAAATTTAGTCTCTAATCCATACACATTAACGGAAATATTATTCATTTCCTCAAATTTATAAATATCACACAGTTTCATTGGAAAATTCAAACCTTTTAAATTTAATACACGCGAGTAGTGGGGATATGATGTTGTTTCTGTTTCACACATCATCGCTGGGTAGAGTGCTGCCGTTATAGACCAAGCAAAACAGTATTCATCCTTATTTTCAACATTAACCACAGCATTCTTGCATGCAACGAATCTTGGTAACTTTATATATGACGATCCGCGCATGGGACTAAACTTGTTAATATTAACTTCAAGGTACATAATTCGCTCGATAGCCCACCCTAAAAAGAGAAATAAATAAATAATACACTTTTACTTGAAGACTATAAGATATTTTACCTGAATCGCGTTCTTGAAATTCAGTTGTTTGCGTATTCATCATTTCTACAAATACATCATATACAGCACTCAAGTCCGTTGATTGAGCAACAATTATATTAGGTGTATTAAATGATTTGATATCAGAGACATCCTGTGTTTGTATAATGTATCTACCAAACGCCTCCATATTCACTTTCACAGACTTATGAATGTTTACCATCTCATTAAGCACATTTAGAACTTTGTGCTTGATTTCACCAAAAAAACATTACATAATCAGTATGATTATTTTCACTTTGTACACGATAACTTATAATTCTACATTTCAAAGCACTGCGAACAACTTGTACACCGTCAATTAGTGGAGCACATGAATTTGTTCTATGTTGTAATGTTCTTCTGTGAATATGCATCTGATTTGCAGCAATCGTTACATTACAACACCAACATGTATTTAATGCAGCTGTGGATGTGTGAGGCTGAATCGTTTGTACATCTGCAGAGGTTGATGGTTTTGAATTAATTTGCGCGTCGCTATGTTTACATTTTTTTGTTGGCGGCCCATCATCTTTAAACTTTTTACAAGAACACATCTGATGGCGTCGCATATTATCACGACGCGTAAAACTAATACCACAAGCACTACAGTTATACATTGTGACTGCACTCTAACAGAATTAATTCAAGAATGAATTTCCATCCAACTCCCCTCCTTCATATATAGGAACACTGTGAAAACAACCTTCAAAACCACACGAGTGGTAGCATGAGACGCTGCAACCTTAATACGTGTACGATCGAGGTCGGAGGAATAGAAAACAACGACCTTGACAAAAGCGCGCGTACCCGTGCGTCATTGACATTCAATCCGCGGTGCAAAGACCTTGAAACATATGCCCGTATACGTATGTGATCAAGGACGGAGGAGAGGGCCGGTATATATACCCTACTTAAATGAGACATAAAAATATCTGCTAAGAGGGGGCTCAATGGAGATCCCATTGCCAGACCCGTATTCTGAGTGTAATATTTATTATTATATTGGCAGTAATTTTGACTAAGACATAAATCGAAGGCCGCCATTAATTCATCTTTTACTAAAAAAATTTATGTGATTTGTCTAAAATAACTAAAATAAGAGACTTACATTCTTCGGTAGGAATATTTGAAAACATATTGGAAACATCAAAAGACACCAAAAAACAATTTTCAGGAATTTCTTCCTTATTCAATGACTTTGTCAGTTCAAAAGAATTCTTTATTGTATGCTTAGGTTGAAATCTTATTTCTCTTTTAAAGATAAAATTAATTCGAGTTCCTAATTTGTGTGTGGGACTGTTAATATATGAAACAACCGGTCTTATTTGTGCATTTTCTTTATGGTTCTTAATAAGGCCGTAAAGTTTGGGTGAACGGGGGTTCATACTAGTCATTTTCTTTTTTTCAAAGCTATTGAATAAAATATTACTATTTGATAAAAATTGTTTAGTTTTTAATTGAAAATTCTTTGTGGGATCACTTTTTAATTCTGATAATTCAGATTGGATGAAATTTTGCATCTTGTCATCATAATCATTTCTGGGAATAATTAGAGTTGCATTTGATTTATCTGCCTTAATTAGAACTAAATTGTTTTGCTTTATTTTATTTTTGACTGATTTAATAACCTGTGCATCACTATTTTTTAGTTTTACATTTTTATTTTTGGATAGGATATTTGAAATTTTTGATTTTGTCAGGTTTGAATTTTTAATACCATTTAAGGTTTGTTCTGATTCAACTATAAGAGTTTCTAATACTGCAGTCTTTTGACCTAGATATGGAGTATATTTGGGGCCTTTATTTAAAATATCCAATTCTTTAACAGTAAATTCTACGGATGAATAGTTAATGGTTCTGTTGCTAAAATGTGAATTTGTAGTAAAATTATTAATTTTATTGGTTTTCTTTTTTGAAAGGTTTTCCAATTTATTTTTTTTGAATGGTATATTTCTCATAAATTAACCTACTAATATTATTTCTAACATAATCGTCAAATAAATCAAACTCAACTGGGTGGAGTTTATAAGTAAGCTCGGAGTGTAATACCTTTATGTAATGAAGTAATGTATTCCTCTTGGACATTGGATTCCCAGGACATTGTTTAAGAAGAGGAATACAGGTACATTTAGGCAATTAGATATCTTTTTAAACTTTATAAATAATATTCACCCCAATATTAAATTTACGTTAGAGACAGAAAAAGATAATAAAATCAATTTCTTAGACATAACTTTAAAGCGAAACAATAACCAAATTACATTTAATATTTACAGGAAACTGACATTCACAGATACTACAATATCTAATTCATCACTCAGTCCTATATCTCATAAATTGGCAGCTTATAATTCTATGATACACAGAGCTCTAACATTACCTCTTTCGGAGCAAGATCTAAAAACAGAATTAGACACTATAAAAACAATAGCTTTTAACAATGGCTTCCAAGTAAAAACAATAGAAACTTTAATTAATAGGAAACAATTAAAATTAGCCTACCACAGTATTTATCCACATGTCAAATATAAAGAAAGTACTAAATATGTCTCTTTAACATATTATGGAAATATTTCCGAAAAAAATTGCCAACATCTTGTCACAACATAATATTAAAGTTAGTTTTAAATCACAGTCAAAACTTTCACACCTTTTATTTAATGCAAAAGATAAAACTAATAATCTGGAGAAATCTGGAGTTTATAAATTAACATGCCCGGATTGTGATGCCACTTATTTAGGTCAAACTGGTCGTACATTTAAAGTTCGATATAATGAACACTTACGTTCCTTTAGACTCAATAAAACCGACTCAACTTTTTCAAATCATATCTTAGAATCTGGTCACACTTTTCCAAAATTAGAGAACCTAAATATTTTACATACTCAAGAAAAAAGTTTTAAATTAAATTTATTAGAATCATTGGAAATATGCAAATATAATCACGTTCAACCTAATAACCTTCTTAACGACCAGTTAGACTTATATTATACGCCTCTTTTTGATATATTTATGCCATAATCCTGGATTTACCAGAATTAGATTTGTAATCTCAATTTATGTTAATTAGGGTTTAAGTAGGTATTATTGTCAAATATTTAGAAAGGTCACCCTAGGTATAAATCTGCAAAAAATTCCTTTATGTCTTCATTCAGTTTGTGAATCGTTTGAAAATGACACGTTGAGTGTCGAAACTGCAGTAACGCTTAGTTATATTAAAAACAGTGATAAAAAACAAAGAAAAGTGTTTTTATTCTATCATTATGATTGATTATCACAAAGTAACGGCTTCTACCATTCAATTTTTGAAAAATGCCAGTACAGCAATTCAAGCCAAACTATACCATAAATTAATGAAGAAACAGAGAATTAGCAGCCAGAACATTTGGTTTAATCAGGAGTGCCTTAGGATGGAAGTTATACCGAAGTATATCTCTCTTAAAACCAAGTCCAGATCCACGGCAGCCCTAAAAGCTACCCAGGCCGCCCAGAAAATATGGCTAAAAGAAGAAGGCAGGACATTGTTTAAGAAGAGGAATACATTACTTCATTACATAAAGGTATTACACTCCGAGCTTACTTATAAACTCCACCCAGTTGAGTTTGATTTATTTGACGATTATGTTAGAAATAATATTAGTAGGTTAATTTATGAGAAATATACCATTCAAAAAAATAAATTGGAAAACCTTTCAAAAAAGAAAACCAATAAAATTAATAATTTTACTACAAATTCACATTTTAGCAACAGAACCATTAACTATTCATCCGTAGAATTTACTGTTAAAGAATTGGATATTTTAAATAAAGGCCCCAAATATACTCCATATCTAGGTCAAAAGACTGCAGTATTAGAAACTCTTATAGTTGAATCAGAACAAGCCTTAAATGGTATTAAAAATTCAAACCTGAAAAAATCAAAAAATTTCAAATATCCTATCCAAAAAATAAAAATGTAAAACTAAAAAATAGTGATGCACAGGTTATTAAATCAGTCAAAAATAAAATAAAGCAAAACAATTTAGTTCTAACTAAGGCAGATAAATCAAATGCAACTGTAATTATTCCCAGAAATGATTATGATGACAAGATGCAAAATTTCATCTAATCTGAATTATCAGAATTAAAAAGCGATCCCACAAAGAATTTTCAATTAAAAACTAAAAAATTTTTATCAAATAGTAATATTTTATTCAATAGCTTTGAAAAAAAAGAAAATGACTAGTATGAACCCCCGTTCACCCAAACTTTACGGCCTTATTAAGAACCATAAAGAAAATGCACCAATAAGACCTGTTGTTTCATATATTAACAGTCCCACACACAAATTAGGAACTCGAATTAATTTTATCTTTAAAAGAGAAATAAGATTTCAACCTAAGCATACAATAAAGAATTCTTTTGAACTGACAAAGTCTTTGAATAAGGAAGAAATTCCTGAAAATTGTTTTTTGGTGTCTTTTGTTGTTTTCAATATGTTTTCAAATATTCCTACCGAAGAATGTAAGTCTCTTATTTTAGATATTTTAGACAAATCACATATAAATTTTTTAGTAAAAGATGAATTAATGGCGGCCTTCGATTTATGTCTTAGTCAAAATTACTGCCAATATAATAATAAATATTATACTCAGAATACGGGTCTGGCAATGGGATCTCCATTGAGCCCCCTCTTAGCAGATATTTTTATGTCTCATTTAGAAGAAAAAATAATGTCATCTTGTCTGGCCAAAAAACATATAAAATTTTGGTACAGATACGTGGATGATGTATTAGCCTGTTTTACAGGTACATTTAGGCAATTAGATATCTTTTTAAACTTTATAAATAATATTCACCCCAATATTAAATTTACGTTAGAGACAGAAAAAGAAAATAAAATCAATTTCTTAGACCTAACTTTAAAGCGAAACAATAACCAAATTACATTTAATATTTACAGGAAACTGACATTCACAGGTACTACAATATCTAATTCATCACTCAGTCCTATATCTCATAAATTGGCAGCTTATAATTCTATGATACACAGAGCTCTAACATTACCTCTTTCGGAGCAAGATCTAAAAACAGAATTAGACACTATAAAAACAATAGCTTTTAACAATGGCTTCCAAGTAAAAACAATAGAAACTTTAATTAATAGGAAACAATTAAAATTAGCCTACCACAGTATTTATCCACATGTCAAATATAAAGAAAGTACTAAATATGTCTCTTTAACATATTATGGAAATATTTCCGAAAAAATTGCCAACATCTTGTCACAACATAATATTAAAGTTAGTTTTAAATCACAGTCAAAACTTTCACACCTTTTATTTAATGCAAAAGATAAAACTAATAATCTGGAGAAATCTGGAGTTTATAAATTAACATGCCCGGATTGTGATGCCACTTATTTAGGTCAAACTGGTCGTACATTTAAAGTTCGATATAATGAACACTTACGTTCCTTTAGACTCAATAAAACCGACTCAACTTTTTCAAATCATATCTGAGAATCTGGTCACACTTTTCCAAAATTAGAGAACCTAAATATTTTACATACTCAAGAAAAAAGTTTTAAATTAAATTTATTAGAATCATTGGAAATATTCAAATATAATCACGTTCAACCTAATAACCTTCTTAACGACCAGTTAGACTTATATTATACGCCTCTTTTTGATATATTTATGCCATAATCCTGGATTTACCAGAATTAGATTTGTAATCTCAATTTATGTTAATTAGGGTTTAAGTAGGTATTATTGTCAAATACTTAGAAAGGTCACCTTAGGTATAAATCTGCAAAAAAATTCCTTCGTGTCTTCATTCAGTTTGTGAATCGTTTGAAAATGACACGTTGAGTGTCGAAACTGCAGTAATGCTTAGTTATATTAAAAACAGTGATAAAAAACAAAGAAAAGTGTTTTTATTCTATACTTAATCACATAATTTATAAAAAGATTTATATACAAAAGTACACATATCGAGTTAAATATCAATTAATAATTATTTGTAGACTAAACAATTTTGTCCCTGTTATGCTAGACACCTCCATGGTCCAATAATAAAATACCCTAAAATTCCGAAAGAGGGCGTCAAATTGCTTTCTACACATTTCATAATTTTAATTGAAGTTAGTTTCCCTTGAAGCCGTGTGAGAGTGTGTTAAATTCTGAAGTGTTTGGTTAATATTTTATAAATAATCCACACAACCAAGTAAGTATTTTTATTAAGCATCACTTTTGTGGTCACCTTTTTTAGTTCAATAGTAAAATCATGTTAACAAATATTTTCTTGCTTATAATGGAAAAACCAGTAAAATAACAGTTGATGCTTCCTTTGCCCCTCTTAACCTAACATTTAACACATTGGCGGGAATTTTCATTGATTCAGTCACCTCCGTGGTCATCACCTCCATTACCTCAAGTGACCACGGAGTTGACAAATGACCACGAAGGTGATTTTATTTACCAGTTATATTCTTTGTGAAATGAAAATAATATTTTCACTTGTAATAAAGTATCATGTATCGTGATTTTTCTGAACCTTTTCCTTTATTTAAAAGTCAAACGCTTAGAGGTGCTATAGATGTATTATATTCCTTTACAGTCTAAATATGGCTAAAATTAACAACAAGGAAAAACGGAAAAAGGATAAACGTGAAACTATGAGAAGATTAAGGCAAAAAATCAAAGAGGATCCCATAAAATATGAAGAAGCTAAGAAAAAAGAAAGAGAAAGATATCATGAAAGGAAGAGGCAGGGAAAAATTAAATCTGTTGCAGATATGAACCCACGTGAACAACGGGTAGTGAGAAAAGGATGGGAAAAACGTTCCAAAAAATTTCGCGAACGTAAAAAACAAGAAAACCAGATTCAACGTTACATTGAAGAAAATTCTCCTCCCTCTACACCTAACATTTTAGAAAATTAATTAGAAGAACGTCAGGAAACTCCAAAAAATTCCACAAGTAGAAAATCAGTTGGAAGAAAAAAATTCGCAGAGATAGATCTAAATTATGGAGAACAATATATAAGTTAGAAAAAGAAGTTAAAAAAAGCTACTAGAAGGGCAGAAAAATATAAAAAGAAATTTACAGGCAAATAAAATCAAATGAGAAGTCTAAAGAAAAAAATAATTCTCCTAATACAAAAATAAAAGCCCTGTTGAAAGATCAAAATGTTACACAAACAGTTAGGCGGAAATTACTTTTTAACGAAGTTCTTACCAAGCAGCTGAAGAAAAATTTCAAGCAACAGAAAAGCCGAAAGGCCAGAGAAAATTTCATAGCAAACCTTAACGGACCAGTAGTTAAAAAGTATCGATACTTATCCGAAATCAGGTCCTTAACATCTTTTCGATTTCGCACTTCTCTTAATGCAACGGAAACGCAGCAAAAATTTCTTCAGATTCGAAGAGCTGTTACTAAATTTCTTGAAAAGGATGATTGCAGCAGAATGATGCCAGGCAAGAAAGATACTATTACTAAACATAAATGCAAAAAACAAAAAAGACCTCAACGATTCAATGTTAAATCTCCATACTAAGTTTTTGAACGAGTTTCAAACTATAAAATAAGTTATTCTGCATTTTGTAAGATGAGACCTTTTTGGGTAGTTGCCCCGTGTGTAAGCAAGAAATACCTGTTTATGTATTATCCATGAAAACATTTCTATGGTAGTATCAAAATTGAAGAATATAAACATAATTGACGAGAATACCCCAGACAAAGTTGCTGCAACGTTATGCTGTAAAACGGAACGTACTGAAAAGTGTTTTGAAAGAAAATGTGAGTCTAAAAATAAAAAGATGATTGTACAAAATTTTTATAGAAATGAAGAAACTTGGTATGAAAAATGGATCAAAAGAAATGTAAAGGTAACGATTAAGGGAAAAGAGAAGTATTGTAATAAAATTGCAAAAGAAAGAGTCAATTGCACCAAAGGAGAACTTCTGTCAGTATTAGAATCAACCATTACTCCTTTTATGCTACATATTAATAACATTAGTCATCAATACTCGGCAATACAATCAGTAAAAGAAAAATTAAAAACCGACGAGATTTTAGTACATATGGATTTTTCCGAAAACTGTGTGCAAGTATTCTCATAAAGTACAGTCTTTTCATTTCGGAGGCTCCAAATCGCAAATTTCTCTACACACAGTGGTAGTGTACTATGTTACAGCTGAATCTATAATAAAATCAATATCTTTTTGTACACTATCAGACTGTCTTCGCCATGACTCAACAGCTATATGTGCTATCTCGAACCCATATTTCAAGCTATGAGATCGTTGGTGCCAGTCTTAACAAAAGTGCATTTTCTTTCCGATGGCCCATCGACACAATATAGGTATCGCAAAATGTTTTATTTAATAGGGAACTATCTTTCAACCAAATTGGATGCTGAATCAATCTACTGGCATTATAGTGAGGCCGGGCACGGTAAAGGCGCACCGGATGGCATAGGTGGGTTTGTGAAGAGGACAGCCGATGCTTTGGTGGCGCGAGAGAAAGATAATCAAAATTTCGAGGTCTTCGTTAAAGAAATAAGAGAGAATTGCCAAAAAATTCAAGTTTCAACGATTTCCGAAAATGATATTCTTGACGTTGACAATTTTCTAGATGACAATTTAGCTGCCTTTAAAGGAACCATGAAGATCCGCGAGGTAACATGGTTAAAGAAAAAACCATATATAATACAAGCTCGACGGCTAACATGCATGGAATGTGAATCTTGGAAAGAATGTTCTCATTACGGATTGGGACAAATAAATTTTAAAGCACCTGAAAGTATCCTTTTTTTAAAATTATGTTATGTGTCCTTTTTTTATAATTCAATTATTTTTTCGTCCTATTTTCCTTAATTTTTCTCAGATCCGAAAATATCTACGAGACGAATGCGTTATCAAGACATGTACAGTTCTTCTTCTGAGGATGAGGATCAAACAAATAATCCCAATAAAAAGCCTGAAAACGTAGTAAACCACTTACAAGAACCACCTGACCAAAAATTTCACGACTACGTTATTGTGAAACTGGAAGGAAAAAAAACGTTTAGACACTATGTATCGTGTATTTCGTATGTCGATGAACGTACAAAAGAAAAAAGAAAAAAGTTTTCCTTTTTTTTTTAACGAAATCTGAAACCTGTCGATAAATTGGCCTCCTGATCATGAAAAAAAAAATGTTTTGCTAATATTTTACAAATTGCCTACAAAATAACCTAGGTGGGCAGGCCATTTTTGCAATTTTTTTTCACCAAACTTCAACT
This sequence comes from Rhamnusium bicolor, assembly GCA_029963845.1. Taxonomy (NCBI): domain Eukaryota; kingdom Metazoa; phylum Arthropoda; class Insecta; order Coleoptera; family Cerambycidae; genus Rhamnusium; species Rhamnusium bicolor. Next base: position 29,138 of record JANEYF010004629.1, on the reverse strand, counting down.
GAAATTTTTCTTTGCAAAACTTCATTTAGTCTTGGTACTTATCTTAAAATATTGTATGGGTCTCATGTTCCAATTGTTATATATGGCATAACCTATAATTCACCTGCAGCCCTCTGTGTATAATACATACATACATACACCCATTATATATTTTCTAAAGTTAATTAATTTTTAGGTTTCAAATTAGGTGACTACCCATGATCACATAAACTGGACCAACTTTGAAAAATGGTTAAAAAGAAAAACTACTGCCCAATTGACCAGAAAGTTCAGTTCGAGTCTGACCAATATCATGAATAACTGTTGGTTATAAATTTTCACAATTCAACTGATAACGGTCTAAAGGAGCATTGTGAACATTATTTACAAAATTGTGATGTGCATGAGACATGTTCAAAATATTTTGATAACAATAAATTTTAATTATGCTATATTTCTCTTAGAAACCAATACTTTTTTTGTTAAATTTCGGTCACACCCTATCCTAAACCTAATGGCATAGTCAGATTAGAGATAAAAAAAATTGTTGCTTGAAGTTTTAAATTTCATTCCGAAATTTGGCACAACAGTAGAGTTATTGAAGCTTTATCATTAAAAAAAAAAAAATTAAATTGGCCAACAAATAAAAATTTTAGAGGTGCTTTTAAATGGATCATTCTGTATATGAAAACGGTATATCAAATTTATTGAAAAATAAAAAAGTTTCAATAACTTTTTTTATTTTTCAGGTGTAGGGTGAATGAGCCGGTTAGCAGGCCAGCGCCGGTTCTCGACCACTTCAGCATAAAACCGCAAGGAATAGTGTATATTTAGCATTTCTACATAATTTATTGGTATTCCCCTTTTCGACCAGTCTCCTTCTCTCTAAAACGAAGTGTTTGACACCTTCTGGCAATTTTCGGGACTATTACCAGCTTCTTAAGTATGGCCGATTTTGCTTTGACGCACGTGGCCTAGTATTTTGTGAATTAATTAGTGGATCTGCTGCCAGAAAATAGTAAGTATTTGTGATATATATTATATTTTACTTAGGTAGCTATCATTTTACTATATAATATACTCAAATATATATTTTAAATGAGAAAGTTGTTGATTTTTATCGTTATTTGTGTACTAGATCTAGTGGCCGGTAACGGGGTAGGTGAATGTATATCATCCCGTTTTCGACCAGGCTGGCCGAAAACTGACTAAAGTTGAGCATAGTTTCCTTTTCTTTTCTATGCATATGAATTGACGTTTATCATTCTGCGTTTAACACATTACTTGAAAGTATAATATAAATTCAGTATCCAGTTTTCGGCCACTGTTAATTTATAGGTTATATAGTTATTTTATCGAAGGCTTAAGTGGCCGAAAACCGGCACAAATCAAGAATTACATACATTTTTCACAAACGACAAGTAGGTTATTTTTCAACCACTTATCATTTTTAATTTTATTGCAGATGAAGACTCAAACTACAAAACAAAAAAAATCGCGAAAAAGACTAATCAACAAGCCAAACTAAAAAAGAAGATTCTTTAACCATTCCGAAGATCAATTGAAAAATGCCCTTTACCAAATAAGGGAGAATAAAATGAAAATCAGACAGGCCAGTAGGGAATTTAATGTTCCTAAAACCACCATTCAGGACTACCTTAGTAGGAAGGCGCCCAAAATTTCTAGAAAAATTAGAAAAACTGGACCAGAGCCATTGTTGACATTCGACGGCGAAGAAAAAATTGTCAATTGGACCATAAATTTAGCAAAATGTGGGTTTCCAATAAAAAAAAGCGACCTAATTGCTACTGTGGAAAGCATAATTAAGTCATCAAATAAACAACATCTATTCAAAAACGGCAAACCGGGGCAGAGGTGGTACAGTAATTTTCTGAAACGCCATCTTGAAATATCTCTACAGGAAGCAGAAGGCATAAATAAGGCAAGGGCCATAGTTACCGAGGAAAGTATTAGGTTATGATTCAGAGAACTACAAACTTTCCTCAAGGATAACAATTATATGGACATTTTTGGAAGACCCCGACCGCATGTTAAACGGAGATGAGTCAGGATTTTCTATGTGCCCAAAGACAGGAAAGGTGTTGGCGCCGAAGGGATGGAAAAACCTATATCAAATTAAAATTAGCAAAGAAAAAGAGAACATCACCGTCCTAACAGTTTTCACTGCCAACGGAAGAATATGCCCACCATTGGTGGTCTTCCCATACATACGACCACCCAGAGCTATTGTAGAAAGTATGCCAGCAAATTGGGTGGTGCTGGGAAAATCGGACACAGGCTGGATGAAATCAAATGTTTTTATGAATACATTGCGAATGATTTCCACAAATGGTTGGTAGAAAGTAATATCAAAAAGCCTATCCTTCTTTTTATTGATGGTCATAAATCACATATGACAATGGCCCTGAGTGAATTTTGTGAACAAAATGGCATCATTCTTTACGCCCTTCCTCCAAATACCACTCATATCCTTCAACTTGCAGATGTGAGTGTGTTCAAGCCACTCAAATCTGAATGGAAAAATACCGTGAGGCATTGGCAAAATCGCCCAGAGAACATCAATTGTTCAGTCACAAAACTAAATTTCTGCCAGATTTTCGAGGAATGTCTTGAGAATGTTAATATGCAAAGTCATATAATAAAAGGTTTCAGAAAATGTGGACTTTTCCCCCTTAATCCTGAAAGTGTAGACTACACAAAATGTGTCAGAAATATTTTGGAAAATCAAAATGCTCGGCCTACTGAAGAGACTCGTCCGGAAACAATCACAATTCGTGATATCCGAGCCACTGAAAGAACCTTGGAAGCAATTCGTGAGATATTGGGTAATTACGGCATCAATGTTAATGTTATCCTTGAAGAGATTAGGGTTTTAGAGAATTCCATTTTGCCCGTTGAAGTAGCAGAAAATATTCAACCTGAGGAACATTATTCTCCCGATAGCGACGCTAATGCAGATATTTCAATTGGATCTTTTGTTCCAATGGATGTGGTAACTATTATTCCTGTAGATAATATTGTCATTACTCCAGAAGATGAAACGGCTGCTTTAGCTACTCCGCATTCTCTAGAATTCCCAAAGGCGTCATTAACTAATCCAGCTACTTTCGATGAGACAGAAAATGTAAATCAACCAAATACAACAAAAGAAGGCAACAACCATGTGACTAGAAATTCAAGTGATATATTGAAGCAAACACAAAAAGAAGTAGTAACAATAGAGTCAATAAAGCCTTCATCAAGTTTCCATGAAGCTGATACAAATACTGAACGAAAACAATCCAAAGAAATTAAAGATCAGCCAACAAGAAGTGATATATCAAATATAATACAATTTATTAGGTTTGGCAGCTGATAATGCTGCCGTTATGATGGGACAATTAACAGGTGTCCAGGCACGTTTTAAAGATCGATTACCTAATTTATTTGTATTAGGATGCGTGTGTCATTCTTTTCATTTATGTTCATCAGCTGTAGCAAAGAAATTGCCAAGAAGAGGACTTTGTTAGAAATATATACAATTACTTCTCTAATAGTAGTCAGAGACTTTCAAAATTAAAGGAATGTCAAACCTTCATGAGTTTGAAACCAAATAAACTTCTTCATCCAAGTCAGACAAGGTGGCTTTCCCTTCAGGTAAGAACGGTAGAACGGTTTACATGTTCCAATACATTTGACAGTCAAATATATACATTTTTTAGGCTGCAGTTGACCGTATCTTAGAAAATTAGGAACCATTAATTTTAGTTTTTTCTAACGAATGTTTTGAAGAAAAGTTACATTCTTCACAGGATATTTTAACTGCCCTTAAAAATTCCATATATAAAATTTATGACATTCCTTTCATACATTCTGGACTTAGTTAATAAACTGAATGTGGAATTCCAGTCAGAGAAACCAAAAATACATCTTCTGTTACAAAGAATTAGCGAATTATATAAGACTTTTTTGAGAAATTATATAGTTAAAAATCATGTAGATGGACAGACCCTGCAGAAAATTGACCACATCGGACCCCAAATATTTTATAAAACTCGAAGATATATATTTTGGTGCTAAGGTTGAATTGCCAATTTTAAATGGAAATGTGGAAGTAATGGAACTGAAAAATTTCAGGTTGAGGGCACTTGAGTTTTATGTGGAATTGTGCCAACAAATAAAAAAAAGATTTAATTTTGAAAACCCAGTATTGCAATTTATATCAAACTTTAACCCAAAAAATGCACTGTCAGGTGAAGTAAATTCTATAGTAGCAGGTAGCATGACTCATTTTCCTAACTTGGTCACAGATATAGAAAAATTAAATTCAGAATGGCGTTTAATTGCCAGCTGTGACGAATTAAAAGTAAAATCTGAAAAAATACTTGAAGAGTTCTGGTCTTATGCTTTCGATTTAAAAAATAATTTGGGAGTTGTAATGTTTCCCAGTTTAAACAACTTTGTCAAAGGCATACTCTGTTTACCACATTCCTCTGCTTCCGCAGAGAAATTTTCTCTCAGCTTAATCTTTTAATGACGAGAAATAGACTGGAAATTAACACTTGTGATGCAATATTACACACTAAAGAACTTCTTTATAAAGAAACATGTTTTACATGGAAACCAAGTGAAACATTATTAAAGAAAAAAATTAATATGGCGTAATAAATAAATAGCACTTGTATATTTTATACAATGGTAAAGTAATAATATATTGTTTATAGTTTATTTGAAGAAATGATTATTTTGTTATTAAAGTGTTGTTAATTTATATATATATATATATATATATATATATATATATTAAATTCGTTTTCCGGGTATACTCCCGGGAGTATACCCGGAAAACGAATTTAACATTCACCACCCGCGAAAACCTGAAAAACAACATATATATATATATATATATATATATATATATATATATATATATATATATATATATATATATATATATATATATATATATATATATATATATATATATATATATATATATATATACCGGGTGTCCCAGCCTCGCGTCGGCCAAATGTCCTAGCTCTCTTATAAGAGATATCGAAAAATTTCAAAAACGGGGTGATAGAGGGCGCAAAGGTACATAGTCTAAAAATATTTTGAAATATACAGGGTGATCCATTGAGGCGTGACGACATAAACTTATGTTTTTTTAAATGGAACACTAGGTATATTATTACATATTTGAATTCTACTTTTAAAGACGACTCAAGCGATATGCCACTTGATGGGTCTGCGATGGGTCGGTACCATAATATGGGTGAGTTTGTACCAAAAACATGCCAACTTTGTGAGCTCACTGTGACGTAATGGAAGGACATTTTGAGATCTAGATTATGTCAAAAATTGTCAAACACCCTGTAGTTTACGCTACTTTTATCGGATCTAACGAAATCGGTCATTTTATACCGGATGAGTCAGGAAACGCCAAAACTACTTTTTCTCATTTTTTTCAAATGGAACGCCCTGTATATTATGACACCAAAGGAAAGCCCTTTGAAAGAGCTTTCCACTGATATAAAGGTTCAAGGGTCTATCTATCATGGGTGCCAAGAATTTGATGGTAAAGTGGCACAATTCGAGGTTTATTAAAAAATTACGCTCAATTTTCAATTGTTTTGTGAATTTTCGCTGAAATCGGCGCTTTTCAGTAAGAAAATTTCAAAAATAATTATCCTTATACTCGGAGAAAAATACCGTACTTCAGTGCAGAAAAATACTTAAGTATAAAATAGTCAACGCCTGATAAATTTAATTTTTTTTTCTGAAATGCGTGTATAAATTCATGTCATGACAAGTCTTTTCTAGCCCGACGTAATTTTGTCGCGAAATGATTTATTATTTTAGAACGGTGCTTAATAAAACGTAGCTTTTCGTAGTATTTTTTTCTCAGCTTTAAAATGGTGTAATTCATTCTTCTAAAATAAGACCAAAAAATACTTTTATTTTCAATTCAATGAAAGATAGTAAAATTTTTGTTAAGTTTGGAAAGCTGTTGTTCCACGTACTATCATCGAAAGAATAAATAAAAAAAAATTGTAGAGAATTTCAAATTGCTTCCAACTTTCAATTTATCGAAATAAATTCAAAAAAAATCAAGTAGGTACCTGTCATAAAAGTACCAGTCTTGTCAATAATTTACTTTATTGTTGTAAAATTTCGAATGTTGATATTTTTCTTAGTATAAACGAACGAGTAACAATGAAATTCACCCAACAAGAGTTAACTGATATGATATATTGTTTGGGAGAAGCTGATAGGAATTGCTTATTGGCATCAAGGATTTATGGAATGAAATACCCCGAGAGACGAACTCCTGATCCCAACTCATTCAAAAACTTGAGAGAAAGATTTGAGGACACTGGTAATGTGTGTTATACCAAAAGAAAATTGAGGAACATGGTTGTAAATAATGAAGAACACGAATTGACAGTTTTGCTTCACGTGCAAGAGAATCCTCACATAAGTTGTCGTGAAATTGAACAACAAACCGATGTAAGTAAAACTTCTGTAAATCGTATCATCAATAAATACAAATATCACCCCTATCACATTCAACTACACCAAGACCTTTATGGGGAAGATTTTCAAAATCGTATTAATTTCTGCAATATAATGCTAAATAAAATTAACGAAGATGCCCAATTTTTATCAAAGGTTTTATTTACCGATGAAGCTACCTTTCGCAGTAATGGGACAGTAAATCGCTATAACATGCATTATTATGCGACTGAAAACCCGCACTGGGTCAGGCAAGTGGATCACCAAAATCGATGGTCAATTAATGTATGGGGTAGTATATTAGACAACTATGTCATTGGACCGTGGTTTTTTGAGGATGGGGCATTAAATGGCCGAAGATATCACAATTTCTTGCGTTTGAATTTAGAGGGGCTGCTTCAAGATGTAGATGAAGACGTTAGAGAGAACATGTGGTTCCAGCACGACGGTGCACCCCCACATAACCATCGAATAGTAAAAGATTTTTTTAACTAATTGGAGAGGGGAACAATGGATTGGTCGTGGAGGACCCATAAGATGGCCGGCACGGTCTCCAGACCTAACTCCTTTGGATTTTTTCCTATGGGGTTATGTGAAGCAGGAGGTCTACAGGGTGAGGCCCACAACCAGGGAGGATATGCAGGAAAGAATCGCTGCAACATTTCGCAATGTCTCAATAGCTACACTAGCCGATGTTCGAAGAACAACTGAAAATCGTTTACAGCTGTGTATCAGGGAGAATGGGAACATTTTTGAACATTTAGTTTAATTTCCAGTGCTTCCACCCAGTTTCTTTCCAAATAAAGTTTTCGTTTCCTCTCTTTCTTGATTTTTTTTTTGTCTGCAGAGAACTATCATGGTGCAGATAAGTTGATATCATTATTTTCGAAATTGTCTTACTGAAAAGAGCCGATTTCAGCGAAAATTCACAAAACAATTGAAAATTGAGCGTAATTTTTTAATAAACCTCGAATTGTGCACCTTGCCTTCAAATTCTTGGCACCCATGATAGATAGACCCTTGAACCTTTATATCGGTGGAAAGCTCTTTCAAAGGGCTTTCCTTTGGATTCATAATATACAGGGCGTTCCATTTGATAAAAATGAGAAAAAAATAGTTTTAGCGCTTCCTGACTCATCCGGTATAAAATGACCGATTTCGTTAGATCCGATAACAGTAGCGTAAACTACAGGGTGTTTGACAATTTTTGACACAATCTAGATCTCAAAATGTTCTTCCATTACGTCACAGTGAGCTCACAAAGTTGGCATGTTTCTGGTACAAACTCACCCATATCATGGTACCGACCCATCGCAGACCCATCAAGTGGCATATCGTTTGAGTCTTCTTTAAAAGGAGAATTCAAATATGTATTAATATACCTAGTGTTCCATTTAAAAAAACATAAGTTTATGTCGTCGCGCCTAAATGGATCACCCTGTATATTTAAAAATATTTTTAAACTATGCACGTTTGCGCCCTCTATCACCCCGTTTTTGAAATTTTTCGATATCTCTTATAAGAGAGCCAGGACATTTGGCCGACGCGAGGCTGGGACACCCGGTATATATATGTTTTTTTTTTAATAAACATTTAAAATGTCATCATTTTATTTTAAACCACCGCTCATCAAACCTAGCTGGATTGGTCGGTTAGATGATTAGGTAGGTCGTAGGTACAATAATATTGAATAGATATATGAGTAGGTGTAATGTATCGTTATTACAGACATTCCGCTGGCGCCACCTATTGTCATTGTCTCGAATTTCTTGAATATCTTCCTATAGTAACAACTTCACAATTCACATCATAGATGGCACACCCTAATGGCCCGTTTTCTGTAAATCTGGCCCGTTTTATAACCAATATCTAGCACGAAAAAAAAATCAAGTGGCAACACTGCCTGATTGCCAATATTGGACCTACAAATTTTTGTCTAAAATGTTAGTCATTCATTCATTACTTAAAATTTATATTTTGCTTAAAAATATATGAATGAAATAAATATATCTTGACTTTGATACATGTATTTCACATTTTTAAAATTATATTAACCACATCTCAATTCTTTATCTGTACTTATGCAATGTTATTCCAAATCACATAATACAGTATGAACTTTCCCATTCCAAGCCCGTGAAGACTGCTTTAATCCATAAATGGCCTTTTTTAATTTCAAGACTTTATTTTCAGCTACATTTAAGCCCTCAGGTGCTTGCATGTACAAACATTCTTTTAAATCTCCATTTAAGAAAGCGGTCTTTACGTCTAGATGATTTATGTCTAGATTTAATTTAACAGCTAATGCGAACAATAACCTTAAACCAGAAAATCTAATGACAGGTGCAAACGTTTCATCATAGTCTACACCAGGTTGCTGAACAAAACCTTTTGCCACTAATCGAGCACGATACCGAACTTCACCATCACAATTGACTTTCTTTTTAAATACCCACTTACACTTATTGTCGATGAATCATCGGGTAGATCCACTAGATCCCATGCATCGTTCTCGTTAAAACTGGCCAACTCCTCGTCAATAGCCTGCTTCCACATTTTAGCATCTGATTTTGACAAAGCTTCTTCAATGGTAATCGGATCATCTTCAGGTCTCTCAGGAATTATGTGAGAAACCATGTACGTCACAAAATCGTCATAACACGTTTTTTTTTCTTTCTCTATAGGATTTCATTACATTTTCTTGAACTGGAACATCGTCTAGAACATTTACGTCAGGTATGTAATCGGAGTCTTCTCCCAGGTCACTGTCTGATATTTCAGGTTCGGAATCAGATTCGACAATAGATGCAAGTTCACCCCCCACTGAATCTTGCTTTTCTGATCCCAGCAAATTTTCTACACATATTTCTGACATTTCATCAATTTCACCGTTCCTTCTAGTTTCTTCCATAATTATAACATCTCTACTGACCTTAACCTCACTTTTTTCAGAATCATATAATCTACAGCCTTTTGTTTGCTCATCATATCCAATGAATATCATTTTTTTTGGACTTTTTATCCCATTTCTGCCTTAAAATTTTTTCTGTGTGCACCATAGCACGGCTGCCAAATATTCTTAGATGTTCTAGGTTAGGTTTCCTTTCGTACCACATTTCAAATGGGGTTTTTCCAATTCCTGAAGCTATAGATCTATTTCTCAAATACATACCACAATTTACAGCTTCTGCCCAAAATTCGGTTCCTAGATTTGCATCGCACAACATACATCTGCCTTTTTCAACCAAAGTTCTGTTGAGTCTCTCAGACATTCCATTCTGTTCTGGTGTGTAGCTGTTAGTAGTCTGATGTATAATGCCAACTGACTTTAAATAACTTTAGAATTGTTTTGAACAGAACTCACCTCCATTGTCTGAACGTAAATACTTGATCGAAGCATTTTTGTGCTTTTCTACCATCGTTTTAAAAATTTTATATGTTCGAATACCTCGTCTTTACTTCTTACGAAGTAAATGAAACCCATTCGACTGTAATCATCCACAAAGGTCAAAAAGTACTTGGATCCACCAAGTGATTTCTTCTGCATGGGCCCACATAAATCAGTATGTATAACTTCTAATAAAGATGAGGCCCTCTTACCAACATTCTTGAACGGTAGTCTAAATTGTTTACCTTCACAACATGTGATACAATTTTTTAAGTCGAACTGTGTCTGTCCTTGGCACTGCATTCCTTCAACCGCCCCATTCACCATTTTATTTAAGTATACTGTGTTAATGTGCCCCAACCTCCTATGCCATGTATGTCCTGTCGCTAAAGCCACTACAGGTGCTACTAGTACAGAAACTTCCTCTGGTATGTTTAACTTGTAAATACCATCTTGTAGATCAGCTGTCGCAATTAACTCATTCTTGCCGCTGTAGATTTCACATCTCTGTTGTCCTCAAATTTCACTACGTTACCACTTTTGATTATTTGGCTTACGGATAACAAGTTCGTGGTTAATCCTGGAATACACATAACGTTCTTTACAGTGATGTCCACACACTGACTATCTACAAGTGTTTTAAGCTCTACATCTCCTACACATTTAACAGCAAGTTTTTCATTGTTGGCTACTTTTATTTCTGATAAATCAGGTCTATCTTTGTTTTTTACCCAGTGACAACTAGCCCCCGAGTCTACATACCAATCTTTACTGCTAAAATTTCCACTCGAAAATACAACATTAAATAAATGTTTGTTTTGCTGTTGCTCACTTATGTTACTTCTGTCACTCGATTGTCTCAATTTTGGACACTGGTTTCGAAAATGTCCTTTTTTTTGCAATACCAACATGTTAAACTTTTATCTGGGTCTGGAGACTTGTTTGTTTTGGTTCTGTCAAGAACACCTCTGTCAAATTTCTTGCGTGCTGTTCTCTGGTTCCACTCCCTTGAACTATTTCGATTGACTGCAAGCGCCATCCCTTTGCCACTAGCTTCACTATCCATCTCAAGCAATTTCATCTTGATGGAATCTGCAGTTATCTTCTGCCCACTATTTTCAATCGCCATAACCATCGGTTGGTATTTGTCCGTTAAACCGGCTAGCATAATAGACGCCAAAAGTTCATCACCTATGTCCAAGCCCGTGCCACTAAGCTTTTGTCCAATTTCCACAATCTGATTTACATAATTCGTCATAAAATCACACTCCTCTAGCCGAGTAGACATTAGTTTACGCAGCCAACTAATTTTACGCGTTTGCCCGGAATCGTCAAGAAGACTTTTTAACTTCTGCCACAAATCCACGGTCGTACCGGCCGTTTTAATATGTACGTAAAAAGATGACTCTATCGTTAAAATAATTTTTGCCTTGGCTTTTGCATCTTGATCGGTGACCACTTCTCTGATGCATTTGGATAAGCCTTCAAGTACGAGAAAATTCTCTACAGCAAAAGACCATTCGGCGAAATTTTCGCGGCCCTTTAGTTTCGGCACATTAACTGCATAATTCGATGCCATATTTACTTTTTCAACAACTCACTAACGATCACGAACAGTGTATCTCTATTTTACTTAGGTACCCACGTGTCCACGTCTGGGCCCATAACCTGTTAAAATAACACGCTGTTTTCTCTTCGAAGGTTGTTAACGAACTACTAACTTTATTAACCACATGTTAACACTAGATGGCAACGATGGTGCCAACCTTAAAATATTTGGTACAAAAGTTACTAGGTGCATAAAATTTCAACAAGCATTACCTGTATTGGTCCGTAAGTCTGCCTCACTTTCATATTTGCTGAGACATTACATGTACATTGTAAATACATACATTAAAAGATATACACGAGTCTCTATAAATGTATGTTGTGAGAATATACATGAATGGGACATATAAAATATGCATGTCAGAAGTATATACATACAAAGGGTATCTATAAATGTATGTTGTTGATACGTCATATTGTAGCAAGGCGAGGCTTGCTTTGTAATAGATTTTTTTTTATTTTAATTAATTTATTTTATATGTATGATTATTTTGTGGGCCACCCTGTATATATGAGTTTAGTAAGAAATGTTTTGACTCCACGGCCGGAAATAACCGCATAGCTCAGTCGAAGCAATTTCTTATCGCGCTTGAGAAAATTTCTCACACCTGAGTTTTGGATTGTCAGCAAATAACTTGGGATAGAGTTAAGGCGTAATTACGGTGAGGTTGATACTGACCGTGGCATCTGTGAATTGTTGAAGGAGCTAAATTGGCCGCGAAAATTAGAAAGAGCCAATGGGATGCTGCCGAGCAACTAATTCGGTAGAGAGTGGGACGTAATGTAGAATGCTGGGAGAGAAAATTGGAAGGTTTGATTCGCTGCGTGAAGAGGTCCCTGCGTGTACGATCGGATAGGAGAATTCGTTAATATGGATTTTAATGAGGAACTTCTAGAAAGTACAAATTTTGTTGAAGTCAGCAAAAAGGGAGAGACGAAATTTTTGAGAGGGGAATATAACGAAGAGTCGGCCCAACGGTTCGGTGGCTGCCGGACGTCAAGGCGCGGTGCGCCAAGGGGCGGTTAGCGAGGGTTGGTTAATTTTTTTGTGTTGCATATTTTTTTTGTAAAAAAGGGAGTCGGCCCAACGGTTCGGTGGTGGCCGGACGTGAAGGCGCGGGGCGCCAAGGGTGGTTTTTGTAAGGGTAATTTTTTTGAAGGGGTTGTTCTTGGATATTTTGTGTTGGTGATTTTTAAGGGAGAGTTGGCCTAACAGTTTGGGAGAGGCCACACGTAAAAACGCGTTTCCTAACGATTAGTTAGGGGTTGTTTTGTGTAAAGCGTTTTTTTTGTGTGAGGCCAGACGTGGTATACGTATTCGCTAAGGAGCGGTTAGCGAGGGTTGTTTTTATTTAAAGCATTTTTTTATTGTATTTTAAAAGGGAGTTGGCCGACGGTTCGGTAGAGGCCAGACGCGGTATACGTATTCGCTAAGGAGCGATTAGCGAGGGGTTGTTTTGATTAAAGCGTTTTATTGTGTGATTTTTTAGAAGAGAGTTAGCCACCGGAACGAAACCGGTCAAATGCGCGGAGCATAGTTATTCCGAAGAAACTTTGTGTTAGGGGAGGTTTATTCTGGAGTTTTGTTAAAAGGGTTGGTCGTGATTTTTTTTGGTTGAGTAAACAAAGTGTGGGTTAGTGGAGTGACGTTCGTTCCACACAAAGAGTGAAGTGAGAAACTTTTTCTTTTCCCTGTTGACAGAGAGCGGATTAGGAGAAAGGGTGAGTCTGATTTTGTATGTTTCGAAAAGAAATAAATATATATATAGATATACCAGTGGGGTTCAAATTCAAATTCAAGTTTAAATTAAAATATTTAAAAACAAAGGTAGAACTTGCTTTGGCTTACAGGGTGGACCATCTGGAATTTTACAGTTTACATTTTTTTGTTGTTGTATGGTTTGTAATTGGTTTTAATAATCTGAAATCACTATATAGGGCGGCTCACTATAAAGGAAGTTTTTATTTAAGGGGGGAATATATAATAGGGTCCCAAATTATTTTAATTTAGGAATGTTATCCTGCCTAGTTAGTAAGTTGAATTTTCCTTTTTTGAAGAAAAGCGTTGCTTACGTCGGTGACGTACGAGAACAATTTTCCCCTAAGGATTGTTCTTTTATTTTATATTTTTTTTTGTTTGTTGTTTAGCTAGGTTTGTTTTCCATCCCTAGAATTTGAAGGTACTATGAAACGGGTTAACCACCTTAAATTAGGGGCTGTTTTATTATTGCCTTGTGTGTTTAAGTATTGAATTGTTAATTTAGGCCTGTAACTATATTATATTATTTTTTAATTTTATGTCAGTATAGAAATTTTAAAGTTTTCCTGTGTTACCATTTTTGGGCAGGTAACCAAGTTGTTTAGCCTAGTTAAATATATTTAAATTAATCATTTTTTCTTTTTATGGTAAACTCATTTAATCAGATAATATATTGATTTTTAACCTGTAACTACACATATTATTTTGCTTTATGTTAATATACTTATTTTTCTTACGAAACAACTATTTATTTCTCCCATCTCATCTTCACCCTAAAAGACCACGCATATAAGCCGTGGCCGGCCTCTTGCCCTCCGAAGGCGCCTTTCCTTAATTAACATCTTATGTCTTATTTTTTTTTGTTTGTTGAACTCATTATTTCCGAGGTCAGGCGGAAAACTAAACTTACCTGACCTGGTGGCAGCTACGCTATCCTTACATTGACAGCCCGCCCCCCAGGACAAATGAAGGAGCGATCTTGAGTGTGGGGACGGCGTGGCGTGTTACAATATGTCCAGGAAATATTTTGAACACATGCATGTCAGAGGTATATACATACAAAGGATATCTATAAATGTATGTTGTTGATACGTCATATGTCCAGGAAATATTTTGAACATCGTTTTAATTTTGCATAAGGAGGTCAAATGCTATGTGGTTAGCAATGTCAAACGTGACAGTTGTCTTTCACATATTTCCATAGGTACATGAGACATTTATGTTATATTGACTAGTCCTTGTTTTTTTATAATTGATAGGACACCAAAGATGAGAAGAAATAGTTCTTTAGATAAGTCTTTGTCGATAAAAAAAATCGGTACCAGGAAAAAATTTTGTAATTCGTCTCTTCTAGTAGCAAAAAATATATCGGTTTGATGTGGTTGTAATCTGAAAAAATTTCTTGAACGAATTGGAGCTAGTTTTCACTCCACTAATATGCAAGGACAGACTTGCATGATCTAATATGGCATTTCGAATTAGCTAAGTTAGGTGCATAATAGGCGAATTCGCTTTTTTTTTTTTTTTAATAACATGTAGACATAAAAATAGTTGACCTATATTTTTTAATATTATCTTGTAGTAAAAAAATCATAAACTTTAAACTCAGTTTAAACGATCAGATATTGTCGCAAATTTCCAAGCTATTGATAGACTGTGACGTAATAGGGAAACTTTCGAGCCTGAACAATGAAATCAAAGTACAGCATCCAATGAACAAGAAGCCTAGTTAGTTTGAACTTCTTACCCAATGAACGCCAAGAGAGGTGTGAAGCGCAGTCGTCAAAGGAGCGGCTAGGTGCAGCAATGGGCTCATACCTATGCGAATACGTATTTCATTAAATATTGACTTTGTTTTATTTACCACTTACTGGCATTTTATAAAATGTCTACGCGTTATTATTAGTCTTCTTGTCAAACGCTGTTTAATATTGCCGTTTTGAGATTCATAGTCAAGTCATTTTTAAAAGCCTGGGATGTTCTTATGCATTTTATAAAATATTATTAAAAGATATATTTAATCAAACTAGAATTATTAATAGAATTTAAAAGAAACGAACACTATACATTTAAAGAAAAATATCAAATAACTTATATAACAAATATCTATGCGCTTGCGCATAGATAGGAGTGCATTCCTGCATCTAGCCGCTCTTATCATCAGGGGTTTAATTGAATGCGTGCGCATATTTCCCTATAACGTCACTATACAACCGGCAATATTCAATGTTTGAAGTTAGTTCTCATTTTAAGCATTTCCATTTTACAATTAAACAACTAGTAGTTGGTAAAATTACGTTAAAAGTATATTTCTAACATATTTGAGGGTCGTATTATATTACCATATTCTTATTTTGTGTAATTTTCGTTACTGTCCACTCGCCTATTATATTGCCACGAATTCAAAGGGTGTATATCGAGAATCGCCTTTGTTACTAGAAAAAAGTGTATGACAGATGGGCGCATCTCCGAGATACGCCTATTTAACATATTTTCTTTAAATATCCCACATAGGTCCAATATTTAATATTTCAAAAACTTTATATATAATTAAGAAACGCCTTTTCGTCCTAACACAGAAGAAGTAACTACAAATACGTGGCGAGAAATTGACGGAAAGAAAGCAAGAATTTAATAATGAAATGAAAACGTTAATTGATTCTGTTAGCTGTGATGAGGAATTAGATATGGTCAAGAAATTCACTGCACCAGTTAAGCCTACACTAAATGCAATGCGTATGTCTCAAGAGACTGAAGTTAACTTTCGATCACCTGGTTCTGTGCAACCTTGTGAACCTGCCGATAAAATAATTTCACAGCAAAGACGTCTTTATTCGACGAAAAGGAAGAAAATGTCTAGAAATATCAAAATTGCAAAACCAGATGCAAAAAAATCTGAAAAGATTGCATTAAACCTAATATTAAAAAAAAAATTAGCGTTCAATGCATTTTTATTTTATATTTACATATAATGTTCCTTTGTTTTTTCTTATATATAGTTAACAAATTGCATAATGCACACGGTAAAAATGGATTTGTTAATTAAAGTAATAGCATCAGTGTTAGAAGGAACTAAATAATTTGTTAATTTATTTAATTTAATACATAATTATATTCGCATCAAGTTCTCGATATCTCACCACGTAGTCCGTCTCTGTCCATCAGTCATGCACTACTTTTAAAGCCTAAAAATATACACTGTTACCCCGCCCTGTTGTACCCGACCCGCTGCGTGGTCCTCATTCGTTTCTAGTGCATCAGCCGTGCAACATCGGACACAGAAACTGTGAGTATTACAACCTTATAAAATATCGTTAACCTATTGTAGAGAGATATGGGAAAGCATAAGAAGGATAAAAGTAGACATCGATCTTCGGAGAGGCATAGGGACCTAGTTAGGAGACTCGAATTATTAGAAAAGGAATTAACTAAAGCAAAACAAAAGGAGGCAGGACCATCACGGCGTTACAGATCAAGGTCCAGATCTACCGTTCGATCGGCGCGAAGCTCGAGCCGTGATAGGGTACGACGAAACAGAGCGTAGTGGTCGCAATCCGAGTGATGCGTCACTGAGATGTTTAGGTGGTCACGGCCTGCGTGGCGTGTCGCCGAAAAGTAATTCAAGTGGTCGTAGCCCGAGGGGCGCGTCGCTAACTAAGAGTTCGAAAAGCTACAGTCCGAGTGAGGAAGATTTCGAAGGCAATCATAGTTATTATTCGCAAAGGCAGGGTAGTCATAGCCCGCGTGGCATGTTGCCCCACACTATAACGAGCGAAAATGTATTAAACACGGCTGATGCGGACCCGGGTGGCCAATCCCCGTCAACCAAAACAAATCAAAATTGCCCAGACGACATTTTGGTCATAAATAACGAGATAGACCTCTCGGAAGATACATTACAGATTTTAGGCGAAGACCCAAATAAAAATAAGGTCCCAGAATTTAAATTCCATGAGACATTAGCCTCAATTTGGCAACATAATACGACCCAGGGAATACTTAAAAGTGACATTGAGCCATTATGGCATAAACATGCTATATTCCCACAAAACTGCAGTTTTGATCCTCCAAAAATGAATCCTGAGGTCAGAGCACACATGTCAGCCCCCCACATTACAAGAGATAACGTACAATGGCAATTTCAGTGCGAGTTGGGTAATGGCTTAAATGCTTTAGGTAAAGCACTGAATGCGGTGCTTGCCGAGGACTCAACCTTACCGAGACCCCTCAAGGAGAGTATTTTACCAAATATGGCGGAAGCTGGTAAGATCTTCACGAACCTGTTTTGTAATATATCCCAAAATAGGCGTCGGTTAATATTGCCCAGCTTGGATAAACAGGTCCAGGAATTAGTGGAAAAAACCCCGCCGGGTGAATTCTAATTTGGCCCAGACCTAGGGGAAAGGACACAGCAATTAAAGTCTGTCGTGAGACTTGGTACGTACTTGCGGCCTACAGCAGGCCAGCCCAAAGTTATCCGCCAGGCAAACTCGGCAGCAGGTATTGTTAAAAAAGGGGGGGGGAGCAGCGCAGGTTAACAGGGCAAGTTCCTCGGTGCATTTAAACCGGAGACGCCTGATGTATCCCAGGAGGGAGATACAACCGCAGAAAGGGCGATCCTCCAGAGGGGACAAGTACTACCCAAGCCAACAGAAAAGACGTTAGAGGTAAGTAATATTCGTGTTGCGGGGAGACTAGGTAAATTTTATAAACAATGGCAGGAAATAACACAAGACCCTGTTACTTTGTCATGGATAAAAGGATATAAAATTCCTTTCACAGGGAAACCTTTTCAGACTAATCCTAATACAAATTCCAAATTTTCTATATCAGAAGATAGTCAACTTACAAGGGCTCTCGGTGAATTGCTGAACAGTGGAGCAATAGTCAGGTGTAAGTGTCTACCCGATCAATATATTTCCAGTTTTTTCTTGGCCGACAAAGCCAACGGGAAGAAAAGATTTATTCTAAACCTTAGGGGCCTTAACAAGTTTATTGAGGCTCCACACTTCAAAATGGAGGACCACAGGAAGGTTGTTGACCAAGAATAATTATATGGCAACAATCGACCTTAAAGACGCTTACTTTCTGGTACCAATCGACCAAAATTATAGAAAATATCTAAGGTTTCAATATAAGAATGTACTATACGAATTCACATGTCTCCCGTTTGGACTGGCGATAGCCCCCTATACTTTTACAAAGTTATTAAAACCGGTAATGGTTAGAATGCGGTTATTAGGAATAATATGTGTAAACTACTTAGATGATTTTTTATTAATTGAGGAATCATTTGATGGTTGTCTAAAAAACGTTAATATTTTAACAAATACATTAGAATCCCTTGGTTTCATGATCAACAAAGAGAAGAGTGTATTAGCCCATAATAGTACTTGTAAGTTTTTGGGTTTTTGCTTTAATACTTTAGAGCAGTCAATTAAACTTCCACAGGAGAAAAAACAAAACATTAAAAAACAGAGCTTAATGTTTAGAAACAGGGCTAGTTGTAAAATTCGTGATCTAGCAAAATTCATAGTAGTGCTCATTTCAAGTTGCCCGGCCGTCAAATATGGATGGCTGTATACTAAGGCACTTGAACGCGACAAATATTTAGCCCTTCAGAGGGCTAATAATAATTTTTAAGCTAATTTGGGCCTTCCTGATTATTTAAAAATGGACATTCTTTGGTGGGAGCAAAACATTTTGGGCTCATATAACGACATTATAAAAAACAGGTTTAAAGTTGAAATTTTTACTGACAGTAGCTTATTAGGCTGGGGGGCATGCTGCGGCGAACAAAAAACCTGCGGTTTTTGGTCCGATCAAGAAAGAGCTTGTCATATAAATTTTTTAGAGCTGCAAGCAGTGTTCTATGGCCTTAAATGTTTTGCTAGTAACGAGGAAATTTGCTGTATCCTGGTAAGATCAGATAACACGACAGCGATTTCATACGTTAATAAAATGGGGAGTATTCAATACCCAAAATTAAACATATTAGCGAGACAATTGTGGCAATGGTGTGAATCACGAAATATTTGGTTAGTTGCATCATATATTAGTTCGGAAGATAATTTTGAAGCCGATCACGAATCTAGGCCAGTCAATGAAGACACGGAATGGGAGCTATCCCCAGATGCATTCGAAACTATTAGGGAGCACCTGGGATCACCGGAAATAGATCTCTTCGCCTCATACATTAATAAAAAATGCGACGTATATATATATCTTGGCACAGGGACCCTGAAAGCTTTAAGGTAGACGCGTTTACTGTAGCTTGGGAGGGGTGGTATTTTTATGCGTTCCCCCCGTGTAGTCTAATTTTACGAATTTTGAAAAAAATTATCCTAGACAAAGCAACAGGAATTTTGGTAGTGCCATATTGGCCTAGTCAGCCGTGGTACCCGTTATTTTCAAAACTGACCTTAAAAAGAATATTCATAGGACCATTCGCTAATTTATTAAAATCTCCTTTTAGGGAAACGCACCCATTAGCAGACAGCCTTATCCTGGTGGCCGCCAAGTTATCGTATAAAGCTTTACCAGGAAACACGTCCTAGTAACTGCAATAAATACAATAGTTTCATCTATAACAGAGTCCACAATGAAGCAATACGAAACTACTTACCGATTATGGTGGGACTTCTGCAACAGAAGAGGTATTCCCCGCTATGAGGCATCCGCTACGGAGGTAATTACCTTTTTACAAACCCTCTATGATAGTGGAAACCATCGCTTCGGTACTTTCAACTCACACAGGTCTGCGCTCGCGCTTGTTTTAGGATGCGAGCTCGGCTCTAATCCACTTATAAAGAGATTCTTAAAGGAAATCTCACGCACGCGCCCTGCAAAAGCTCGTTATAATAATACCTGGGACCCACAACCTCTGCTAGCCTTTATAGAGTCTTTAGGAAGACCATTAGACTTGCGCCTGCTATCCCTAAAGCTGGTAACATTGTTAGCTTTAATAACGGGGGGAGGTTACAAACCTTATCGTTGATACGTTTAAGTAACATAGAAGATTTACCAGACCAAATTCAGATTCCGATTACAGACCCTATTAAGACTTCGGGGCCTGGCAAGACTCAACCAACACAGCATATTCCGTGTTACGAAGAAAATAAGTTACTCTGTGTGGCTACAACGCTAAAAGAGTATATAAAACTAACGGAACCGTTAAGAGATCTTGGAAATGAGTACTTGTTCATATCCACTAAAAAACCCCATGCCAGGGCCAGCAAACAAACTATAAGCAAATGGGTAAAGGAGATGCTACAAAGGGCAGGCATTGATACGAAAACATTCAAATCTCATTTAACACGACATTGTTCAACGTCAGCAGCATTGAGACAGGGAGTATCATTAGAAACCATCTGTAGGACGGCCGGCTGGACAGTGCGGAGCGGTACCTTCGCCAGGTATTACAACAGGCTTCTATCAGAAACAACTAAATTCGCAAAGACAATCTTAGACTTGAGCAAATCTCACAAAAGTTAAGATTTATGTATTAGACGTTAAATATTTATCGGGCGATAGAATTCTTAAGTTTAGTTTTAAATTTATGTCTTGTCTTATTTAAGTTTTCAAATGTTTATTACTCAGGCCTAGATTAATATACTTAGTGTGAATCACTCTCCGTGTTTCACTTGTAATATTTCCCAACAGGTCGAAACGGAGGAAAATACCGATTCTGCAACCATATAAATTACTCTAAACAACTACGTAGTGAGATATCGAGAACTTGATGCGAACATAATTATTCGATAAAACGAACTTACCTGAAGTGAAGTTCGATCGTAATTATGTGAATCATCAAGTTCTCGATATCGTATCCCTCCTGCCCATTTAGAATTTCCCTACAGGTTGTAGAGGGGAGTAAACAATCTCTAAAATAAATGAGGACTACGCAGCGGGTCAGGTACAACAGGGCGGGGTAACAGTGTCTATTTCTAGGCTTTAAAAGTAGTGCATGACTGATGGACAGAGACGGACTACGTGGTGAGATATCGAGAACTTGATGATTCACATAATTACGATCGAACTTCACTTCAGGTAAGTTCGTTTGATCGAATAATTTGATCTAAACAAATCTTTCCTAAATTCAAAAACGATGCGATTAAGTAATTACTTTAGAGCTCAGATCCGATTATTACATTGAGAATATTGTCGTGGAACATTCTGAAAATATCACATCCATTTCTCTCTCAAAATACCGTAAAACAATAGATAAACGATTTTTTAAAGTTAGAGTTTGATGGCACAGAAGTTTGGTGCAATATTTGTGAGAAAATATCTCATCATATTATATTTGGATCCGGGCTCTACATGTCTCTTCGTTAATCAAACAAAATAATTTGTTAAGTAAAAGACATTTTGTTGACTAAAAGTGATATTTATGTAATCAAAGTAAATATTTATTTGACTTAAATACATATACATACATACGTACAGTCCCCTGTAGCCATGAAGTAGCGTTGTGTGGGAGGGGATACACATTTAAAGACAACAGACACACACCCAATATTCGTGTACAGTGGATGTAAACTCTATTAATTCCACTGCCACGACCGAAAATCGCACCCGGAACTTTTTTGCGAGAGCCCAACTATGTTGCCTCTCGACCATTAGTCATATACCTAGGTAACTTTTTAAATGTCATTATGTATCTACAAAGGTAAAATTGAACTGTCTATTTTTGTTTAATAAAGTTTAATGATCATGTGAGAAATTAATCAATCACTCTGTACAATAAAAGGTACAATTTGTAATTTTTTATTAACAAAGGACCTGTAAATTATTTTCCAATTAAAATAGATGTCATCTATTTTAATTAGACGATGATAAAGTGACATTGTTTTTTTTTAAGAAATTAAAAATAATTTGGCACTACCTCGTTTTAGAGAATTCACATGGTATATCAAAATGCCCAGAGAAAATAGGCAATCCATTAAAAAAAAAATGCAACTACATCTCACCATCCAGTATGTTCATAAACAATTTTGGAAAAGCCATATGCATATCCATTTGTGTTTCAAAAATCATTATTTTGTTTCAATTAGTTGCAACACCCCCCTCCAATTGTTGGCATAACACAATAAGCTGGGGGTTGTACTTATTAACCGGTAGCTCGGTGAGCAGGTCGTGAATAAGGGCTTAGATTGATTTGAGTTATCACCAAAATCTAGGCTGGGCGCCAGGACTTTTGCAAGTACCAAATAATTAAAAGTTTACTTTAAAAGGTAAAGATAACGTTAAAACTTGAATTCGGTTGGTAAGGAAGTTGAATAAAAAGATATTATTTTATAAAAAGTATAATGAAGACTAGTCTTTACAAGTCAAAAAAATGTACTTGTGGTTGAAGACCAACAACTAACCACACAAAAAAATGATATTGAAGGAGGAAAAAAAAATGAAAAATGAAATGCCTGATCTCTCACAAATTTCTTCTGACCAAATATAAATGTTTACTGGGGACGAAGATCTTACGTAACTTCCAATGGGTTAGTCCAACGAAGAATCCACCAACGGCTAAGCTCTTAATGGGTTCGGTGTCAATTTGACTCACCACTGTCAGTACTGCAGTTACCCTTGAGAAAAAATGCCAGTTGTATAAAATATAATTTTCCTGCTCCACCCAGTATATAATGATCAGTTCGATCCACCAGTTATCCTCTTCTCTTGGTCCAGGTATTAACATAAAAGGGGAGAGTTTTATGATATCAGAATTATAGGCAAAACAAAGTTAAAAGCTGTGACGTTTGATTTGTCCAGCTACGTAGACAAAATATGAGTTAACACAAATTTACAGAATAAATTGCAAACTAAACAAATTAGCATCGGTATCCTACAATATTTTAGGAAGTTGAAGACTTCAACTAACTTAAGTATTAATAAAAGTTACGTTAAATAGAAAAAAATACTAGTCCAACAATTAAACTAGGTGTAGCTACGATAATAAACAAGTGAAATAGGTATTCACTAAATGTCAAGATATTTTTTACTAAAACAAACTGGAATGAAATGGCTTGCAATTTCGTTACATAGTATACAAGTTATAAACCGAATATATACTACTGGCCCACCCTATATATTGTATATGTTTATGGACATATGATATTTTTATTTATGCGAGTTAATACAATTTTTAAATTAACAAAATATTACTTACATCAACAAATTCATTGTTACCGACTACCGTACAGTAGTTAATTTTTATTTATTTACCATTTCCCTTTTAGGTAGGTAGTCATCCAATTTATTATAGTTATTTTTCTTAGGTACCTACTCAAATGATTATTTTCAGGAAAGATACAATTATTTATATATATGATATCACAAAAAAAATAATAAAATAATTATTGGGTATTACATAAGCATGAAACCTAACATAATAATAAGAATATACCTATAGGTTTTTATATTTTATACTGTCATTCTTATCTGATTGCACTAGTATAAAAGTTTTAGGTAGGGCATTCAATGCATGAATCGATTTATCACGATACACTGAATTTATGTTCAATGCAACGATTAAAGTGATCCGATGTGAATCGATAGCACCAAACTGAATCATAAAATTTTAATGATTTATAATTCGCGTACACAAGATTACTGCACTATTTGACACAAAACGACAGCATACTTCAGTTAATACTTTTCACGAATCTGTAAACATTATACATTATCAAGCTAGAACTTGCTACCAGAAAGCAAAATAAGTACATCACAGATAGAGATAAAAGGACACACAACCTAAGATTTAACAAAAATTGCAACCCCCCTACAATTTTAGGTTAGGATTTTGATAAACGTCATTGCCCTTTCAACAAAACATTACACGATACATATCATAATTGAAATCCTTGATACATATCGACGTTTATAAGGCAGAACGACGTAAGCGCCAAATTATTCGAAAATGAGTTATGCACATTGACGTAAGCGCCATTTCAAGCTGCATTCTTTGGTAACACTGGAATATTTTTAAAAAAATTATTGTTTGATATATACTGATCTTAAGGTTGCGCAAGCGCCAATGTACTCATCCATTTTGTTTCTTTTGACGTAAGCGCCATTTCCACCATAGCCACAGACAGTGCGTTTCTAAGTGTCTAATCGATTTTATTGTGTATAAAATGTAAGTATTTATTGTATTATATAAAACGATAACCTGAATAGTTTTTCAATAAAATAAACTTGTAAAACAGAGTTTTTATAGCTTAAATTGCAGTTAAAAAGAAATGGTGCTTACGCCTAACAATACAGTAAATTATTAGTAGGCGTAAACGCCATCGGTCCGTATTAAGTAAGCACGTCAAATTTTTATCAATTCTGTAAAACTTATTTGTGTTTTTTTATTAGAAACATTAGAAAAAGAATAAACATAAATAATATATTATATCAAACAAAATATATATTTTTTAAAGTGATTGATTTGTAACCAAAATGCTAATTATGCTTGGTACTTACGTGTCATTTGTATACTTTACAGAGTTATGAATACCAACTGTAATAAAAAAATGGGAGCCCAGAACTCGAGGGAAAAGAATTTTAAACCTTCTAAATTTAAATTTAGATAATAAAATTCGTGACCAAATGGTGGTATCTGCTATCCACTCTGATTTTACGACTCCAGACAATAAAATTATTATCTTACAAAATGAGGTTATTTCTAGGCCAACAGAAGATGTAAATTTTATTCTTGATAAATCCCATCAAGAGATTGTTCTTCAAGAATGTAATAATTACGAAATAGTTCCCCCTGATGCGGTTATTATAGAAGAGGTGCAATTTGAAGATACAGTAATGGAAAACTTAGAGGCGGGACCAACAACGAGACAATTATGGAAGTCGTAGAGATAGAACCAAACAATATTAACAGCTGTGATCGTACACTAAAGACCGATTCCCCTATGAATAATACCGTAGATTCCTTCAAGAAAAGAGAGCTGGAAACTGTGGCTGCTTCTGAATTTGACAACTCTGATAAAGATTATATTCCTAAAGATGACGATGTAACCAGTACAACCAGCGATGAAGATAAAGAAAACATGGAAATTGCAACAGAAATAAAAGATTCACATATTCGCAAGGAAAAGCTGTTATCAAAGCGGCAAAAAAAGAAAAGCGCTAAAAGACTCTGGCGATGAATATATAAACACAAAAGGGAATATAGTAGGAAAAAAGATAATGTTGGATAATCCTTACGTAAAGGGACAGTATGTAAACAAGTGCAACACTTTTTCAAATGCTGATAGAAAAGAAATTTTTGATTATTATTGGAATTTGGGAGACAGTAACAGACAAAAATTATTTTTAAACGGCTGTATTACTGTCAGCGAAGTAAAAAGAAGAAGAAAGTCGGCAGGAAAAGTCGACCAAAAGACAACTATCCAATATTTCTTACTTAAACAAAATGTAAGAGTTCAAGTATGCCAACAGTTTATGCTAAATACTTTGGCAATCACTCAGCGCCTCATTCGAACTGTTGTTGGAAACAGAGACATATCAAAATTTCCAAATCAGCATTTAAGAGGAATGCATATTCCGTTCAATAAAATTACCGCAGAACAGCAAGCCTTTCTTGATAACTTCATCAGATCATTACCAACAGTTCCTAGCGACTATTGTAGGAGTTCTTCCACAAAAACTTACCTTCCAGCAGAGGTAAAAAGTGTAAGTAACTTATATAGAAAGTATTTGGATACTCATGCAAGAAATAAAGTTGACTCACCCGCTCTGAAAAAATGTATGTTTCTTCGTTTGTTCAAATCAAAATATAATATAGGCATACATGTACCGCGAAAAGACAAATGCATTAAATGCGAAAAATACAAAAATTTGGGAAGCAAGATACATGAAACAGATCGTGAAGCTTATGAACAACATATTAAAGAGAAAGATGAAGCAAAAAAAATATTCTTAGAAGAACAAACAGCTTCACTAGAAAATGATATTTTAGTCGTTAGCCTAGATTTGCAAAAAGTATTAGCAACACCACATGGCGATACGATGACTCGGTTTCAGCAGAAAGTATGCGGTATACAATTTCACTATCTACGAAACAAAAACTAGACGTGGTATCTGTTTAATTTGGGGTGAAAAAGATGGGAAAAGGGGATCCAACGAGATTGCTAGCAACTTGTACACTTATCTGAAACAACTGGATAGTGAGAAAAAATTTAAAAAACTGTCTCTCTACTGCGATAACTGTAGTGGCCAAAACAAGAATAAAGCTATTTTCGCAATGATTAGGTATTTCTTGAACAACGCTAATTATGTTGAAGAGGTCCGTTTAATATTTTTAATAACGGGGCATACTTATATGCCAGTGGACTCCGATGCACGCAGTGATTGAAAAATATACAAGAAAAATAATTGTACAAGCCCCATCTACAAACATTATTTTTAAAGATATCAGTAGGGAGTGTAACGATCAGAAATCTTTGCAAAAACTTCAAAATATTGCGGTTAATGAATTGTCGGAAAATTATCATGTGGAAATACCCAAATTAAGAAAACCTAAAATACTGATAGTTGGCGTACAAGAAAAACACTTAAATAGTGAAACTGAATTTATAAATAAAGTTAGCAGACAAAATTTTGAGAGAGAGGTAGATACGGTCGAACAAAACAATTTTGAGATGAATTTTGTTAAAAAATTTATTCCAAGAAACAAGAGAGTACATAACATTATACTGGAGTTATCACCGGAGACATTTAAACAACTTATTAGTAAAAAAAGAGTATTTGTAGACTGGGAGAGCTATCCGATATACGAATATGTAGGTGTCTTAAGATGCTTCAAATGTTGCAAGTTTGGTCACAAAGCAGAACACTGCAAACAAGAAGGTTATACATGTCCGTTATGTAGTGGAAATCATAAAAGTGATTAGTGTCGATCGAACACATTTGAATGTAGTAATTGCAAATATGCATGTAATGTTTTAAAATTCAAGATATACAATACAATTACACTGTGTTCGATAAACAATGTGCATGCTACCAAAGAACTATAGAGAATACGAGGACAAGAATACAATACATATAGCAAATAAAGCAAGATACCGTGGTCTCTCAAAACGCCTTATGCTTATACTTAAATATTCAAGGGCTTACATCTCATATAGAGGAACTTAGACAATTGATGTATGAGAAAAATCCTCAAATGGTATGTTTAACGGAAACCCATATTACACAAGATATAGAACAAAGTCAACTGGATATTATAGGTTATAATTATGTAGCATCTCATTCAAATAACCGACATACGGGAGGCACACTAGTATATACAAAACAAGGCGGAAATATTGAGGCACTCAACATTGTTGCTAATAACCAAAATTACTGGTCGGTAATGCTAAAGTTACAATTTAGTAGACAGTCCATGATTTGTATCTGTATATATCGTTCACCAAACAGTAATTGTAATGAATTCTTAAATTATTTTGAGGAAATATTTAAAAATGATATAGTATCCAAAAATAAAACAATTATTTTGGGCGATTTTAACATAAACTTTAAAGGTGACGCAGTCAATGCTAAAAGGTTAAGAGCTATTATAATGGATTCAGGTTTTAAACAGATAATTGAAGAAGACACTAGAATTACCAATAATTCATCTACCCTAATTGATTTAGTCATCACCAATGACTTCAATATGAAAGAGCTGCCAAGAAATTTTTCAAAGTTGTCAGACCATTGTACTCTAGGTATAGAAATGACAATCAATAACATGGAGGCACAAAAACAATTGATATACAAGAGGGACCTTAATAAACAGAATATTGAGAAAATAATAGTCGAGTTAATATCGAAAAACTGGGACTATACTTCTACTGATGTAAACATACTGTATACAAACTTTATTGATAATGTCATGACATCTATTAATAAAATATGTCCTGAGAAGAAAGTGATGCTGAACAACAAACCATGGATGAATAAAAATGTAAGAATGGCACGGAAAGAACGAGATAAAGCAGACAAGAAGTATAAATTAACTAGATTAAACTGCGATTGGGAAGAATACAGATTAGCGAGAAACGAAGTTACAAAAATATTACGTCAAGAGAAATCAAAATACTACGAACAGAATATTGATGAATGTAAGGGTGATAGTAAAAAGATGTGGCGTACTATTAAGGAATTAGTTGGTAAGACGAAGAAGGAAGAGTTTGATGCGGAAAAGATTGTTTTTGATAATTATTCAAACGTGGCGGTGGAAAATTTCAATATGTTTTATTATGAAAGTATAAAGAGTATCACAGACAGTATTGACGACAAACAGTTTGATTCAGATATAGCAATAAATGCTGAACAAAGTGAATTTACCTCTTTTAATAAAATTAACTTTAGTCAATTAAAGAAAATTGTTTTTAATATGAAAAATAAAAGTACCGGTGATGAAGGATTTAATATTAAATTACTTAAAGACTTGTTTTGTGTTATCGGTTATCCGCTCTTAAATATTATTAATAAGTCGTTAGAAATAGGGTGTGTGCCATCAATGTTAAAAATTAGTACGATAATACCGATTCCAAAGGTACCATCTCCGATAAAACGTGAACAGTGTCGACCAATAAATTTATTGCCAGTTGTGGACAAAATTTTAGAAATAATAGTTAGTGATCAGTTACGAGAACATTTGAATAGAAATGACATATTAAGTACCAATCAATCAGGTTTTCGAGAAAATCATTCATGTGAAACTGCTCTACAATATATTTGCGCGAAATGGAGGAAGGCCATAAATGAGGAAAAAGTAGTGCTTAGTGTGTTTGTGGACTTAAAGCGGGCCTTTGAAACAATTGACAGAGGTTTACTAGTAAAAAAAGTTGGATAGATATGGCGTAAAAGGTACAGTGCTCAAATGGTGGGAGGATTATT